>MU619287.1:159253-175948 GCA_025201805.1 Parasitella parasitica
GAATTTTCACATTTGTCTGATGTTTGCCATGGTGATGGCCAGGCGAAAATCTCTTTTTTTTTCGGATATTTTCTGGCGCTTCTTTTATTTCCAAATCTTCTATATTTACTTTAATCACCACTTGCGCAGCCTCTGCATCCGCAATGAACGCATTCTACCATTTTTCCATCTTCTAATTTTTCCTTGGGCACTCGACAGATGCATGTTGTGCCGAAATTGGTGTCTTTTGGCTGGATGCAACGCAGACAACATAATTTCTCGAATCCAGGCTAATTCAATTGATACGCTGTGTAAGTTGGAGCGTCAGGAGGAGGAGAGAGGGAGGGAGGGAGGGGGGGGGCAGAGGCAGGGAACTCACCTTTTTCCATTTGGCTATGAGATTTCCATCTGCATATTTGTTCTTCAATAGGTAATCGTATAATTCCCTAGATATGAGCTTTCGTTTGTAGAACAGCTCGTAGACGTAACGTGATCGCTGGTGGTGGATTCGAAACACGGGCCAGGTGCTTTCGACAATACGTTTGCCTTCGTGAGATTCGTTTTCAACTAAGAGTGAGGAAAAATTTTCGTCAGTACGGACACAAGCGCACTTATGAATTAGCGAGACCTTCTTTCATCTTCCTAGCAAATTCCTCTAGCGTGGGCTCGATTTCGTCAAAGCCTTCAGGGGCTCGTTTCGTTCGTGTCGTCCTAATCTTTGGCATGCGAAATGGATGTGTAGTGTGATAATGCAATGGAAAAAAAATTAATTTCACTCAAAAAATCCAATCCACGAGCACAGGCGCGTGCTCTGTTTTGCCGGAGGAGATTGTTTGGCTGGACAGACAGCTTGATAACATGCCATGATGACGTACACTCTTACTTATCCAACATGACATGTACGTATAGGAGAGCGATCCACATGCACCATGAACATCACTCTGTCCTATACATGGTCCCTGAATTCGACATGTTCGTATGTAGGACATCGCTCTTGTCTCTGCTTTTGGGTGGACATGTAGGCATACGGCAGCGATAGTAGTCCTATGCAAATTTTTCAGTTGAAAACCCGTAGACATCACGGCTCTTCCATGAGCAAACACAGCACATCACTAGACGGCTACTATCTGTTTGCATCAAGCACAGCAGGCCTGGTTGCAAGATGCATTACACACCCAAGTAAATGTCGCTTATTTCACATGAATTACATCTATTAATTCTGTCATGATTTGCCAGTGGATACGATAAAAACAAGGCTCCAGGCGTCCACTGCCGGCTCCAGATACGTCTGGCGCAACATCAAGCTGTCATCGCTATATCGAGGGCTGCCTGTTACTTTAGTATTTTCTATACCTGCCTTATCTGTGTACCTCTCCTGTTACGAAGCATCGAAGCAAGTTTTAGATTCGAAATACCGTATACAGCGTCATTCTGTTTGGAGTCATCTCGTGTCAGGCTGCGCTGCTGAGGTCGCAGCTGGTTTACTATTCACACCTATGGAGGTCATGAAAAACAGAATGCAGACGCAGCCAGGCCGCAATAGCAGCATCTCGCTGGCTGTAAGAATCATTAGGAGCGAAGGCATTCGAGGGTTTTACAAAGGATATTGGATGGGCCTTGTCGTGTTTGTGCCTCACTCAATGGCGTATTTTGCTAGTTATGAAAAAATGAAGTACTGGTGCATGAAGGACAGCAATGACGCCTCGCTTTACATGCTATGTAGCTCGGTGGCAGGAGTCACTGGCATTCTGATATCCACACCACTCGACATTATAAAGACAAGATGGCAGATATCAGCCGCAGAACAGGGCCAGCAGTTTCGACAGGGCCCAGTCTCAATTGCCAAACACATGCTCTTCAAAGAAGGCAAGGGTGCACTCACAAGAGGCTTATGGGCCAGAATTGCATGGGGAATTCCAACAACTGCAATCAGCATGACTATATTTGAAGTACTCAAGGACAACAAATCCAGAATCATGCATTCTCTGGCATTTAGAGATGGAATGTAAACATTTTTTTTTTAATATATGAAATAAAATAATTATGTGTATAATAGTAGATGGCAAATTAAAAAAGGGAATAGGCTGCAATAGCAACTGCACCCAAGGTTGCTCCCAGACCAACACGGACCATGTTACCGCTCGATTTAGCATTTTGCATTTTAGCAGTGGCACGAGCATCCTTTGCAGAAGCACCGGTGGCAGAAAGAACAGGTGTGCTGGAGGCGCCAAATGCCAGGGAAAGAGAGCTGGATACGCCATAAGATTCACTAGCCATACCAGATAAGGATGAGTGGGCAGCAGCGTTGAAGTCGTCGTCTTCGTCAGTATCCTCGTCCTCTTCAACTTCTTCATCTTCGGCCTTTTCTGATTCTTCTTCCTTTGCAGCACCAGATTCAGCTGGCGAGGGAGCGGAAACCGAAGCAGATCCAGCAGGATAGGCAACCGAAGCCTCGCCAACAACGTTATCAACCTCTACTTCGTTTTCATTAGCTTCGTTCTTTTCAGCCTTTTCAGGGTCCTCAGCTTCTTCCTCGTCCTCCTCCTTGTTGATCTTGGCAGCGGCAGGGCTGAACGAGTTCTTTTTATTCTCGATCTTGGCTTGGACGGCATCTTCTAAATCTTCAACAGTTACTTGTTCTTTTTCATCTTCGTTATCATCAGGGCCTCCATTTGTGTTCTTTTCCTTCTTTTCTTGCTTTCTGGCCTTGTGAAAAACTTTGTCGTCGTTTTCAACTTCTTCCTCTTCTTCGCCTTGACCTTCCTTTTCTTCACCCTGGCCTTCCTTTTCTTCACCCTGGCCTTCCTTTTCTTCACCTTGGCCTTCCTTTTCTTCATCCTGGCCTTCCTTTTCTTCTTGTTCTTGTTTTTCGTCTTGTCCCTCTTGTCCTTCTTGTCCTTCTTCTTCTTCGTGTTCGTCTTTTTCGTGAGTAGCGAGATGAGCTACGTCAGATGCGCTGGGATTGGCAACAGCAAGACTGGCGGATGCTTCGGAAGGCTCGGCATGAACTAGCAAGGATTTAGCTTATGGTTTCCTGTTTATGCTATATACCAAAATTTTACCTTGAACTAAAAGGGTCGCAATAGCAATGGTGAAAAGCGCTTTGGCGTGCATTTGAGTATAATACTGTACTAAAAAGCGGTAAAAAATGAGAAGAGTATCTAAAGTGGTTGGAAGAGAGAGAGAGAGAGAGAGAGAAATCTACGATGGATACTCTCTTCTTTATACAACCGTATTTTTATTTGTGTATATTGAGGCATGTCTCTTTTCAGTCTATCGTCCAATGTTATGTATGTACATACGATTCTCCAGGTATGTTAATTCTTTAGAGTAGATTTAAAAGATCAATACATCGTCATCGCCCCCCTTTCATTCTCAACACACATAGTCAATGTTGATTTCCAGGAGTTGACATTTTTCATTTTTTTTTTTTTTTTTTTTGTGAGTTGTAATGCCTATATGCCTACATTTTTTGATACAACAACATTCATTTGAATACATGTGGCAATGAATGTCCTGAAAACAATTGTCTTCACCTGGTTAATTAAAAGAAATAAACAAATAGGTGGGCATGTGCCTTCTGGTTTTTTTTATTTTTATTTTTTATTTTACTTTTTCTGGTTGGAATTTACATATCGTGTTATTCATTTTCGGTAGATCTCAAGGCATTTGACTATCATAATATTTGCATAGCATTTTTATACTTTTTCTAGTAAGCACATGTAAATAAAGATTGTTGTAAATTTGATGAATTCGCACCAGAATAAAAGTTTAATTGTATTAAAAATGAGATGCCACTTGTATATTACTTTATTGTGTTTGTCATGTATGACGAGCGGCATTACAACAAACGAACAAAGGTCCGACTTTATGCAATCCTATTGCGTGCTGTATCTCTGTCAGTTTGTAGATAGTGGGTTTGATGACACCCACTAGGCTTTGGAAGACTTTTCCGTCCATGTACACTTGCTTGGGACTCGCAATGGGTCTGTGTAGATTCGTTCAACAGTTCATCTAATATATCTGTGAGTTTTATCAAGGCCATTATCGTGTCAGTTTTCCCTTCGCAACTGGAAAGAGACAACAGCCTTGTAAATACGGTTCATCGTGAATACACCATGGACAAATTGAATTGATTAAATTTGTAATGAATACACCTTGTAATAGTGAGCAAATATGATTTTTGAGCTTCGAATTGAAACTTGGAAAGCAAAAGTGTGCATAAAACAGACCACTAATCTCGCATAAACATCTTTTTAAGCCATGCAAAACAAAAATCTCATCAGCTTTGCATGCTTCTTTGTCTGTAATAACTTTTTGATGTTGATGTACATTTGGATAGTTAGTAAAGGAGCTTTGGCAGCTTGAACAGTCAGCGGAGGGTCACATAATTGGGATACTGCGACAAGAACATTATGAACAAATTAAGCTTTCTGACAGAGTTCACAGCTCTTTATCGGCAATTAGAGACGGGGTAGAATGACAGATGTCTTGTATATAAAAATTCTTGTCATAAATTGGTGTTGAGCGTATAGCTCTGGTCATTGCGGTTACCGTGGCAAAGTAAATCGTTATTTTCAGGTATCTTTTGGCCTCATCATCTGGTTCAACAGTATTGGCAAAGTCAAGTTCGCAAATTAATTTCTGTTACCCCGTCTTTATTCATCAAACGATGTTCTTTGATCAGAACGTTTGCTCGTTTAGACGGTAAGTTAGGGGCGCTATTGTGCTATTTTACAGCAAAATCACTGCTTTTTGTTGATCAAGTACCAAGACGAAATCATTCTGAAAATAATGAACCACTTACGTTCACAGTCTACTTGTAAAGCAAAGCCTTTACTTCAAGATGTTGGTTAAATGTAGAAAACTTTACTCAGGCTTGCAAGAATGGGGTTTAGCTTTTTGCAGCTTTTCTCGAATCTTCCATCGTAAATACAAATAATTGAGACTGAGGAAAAACTTGAATTGTCATGTCTAACAACGGTGCACGTAAACCGGAACTCTAGTTCGGTAATATGTCGTTCTGAGAGATACTTTGCTGGCCAATACAGCTTTGTAATTAATTGGGGGGGGGGATAAAACGCGCACCATATCGACTATGGACAGAGGGCCAAAGGGTCAGTGCGACTAAAATTATCGCAATTTTAGCCGTTGATAAGCTTAGATTTAAAGGCTAAATAACCGTACATCCAAAATCAACCAAGACTTTTGCAAATATAACTGCCATTCTAGATCCCTGAACAAAGAAATCATGGTTTTATTTTGTTGACTAGATACAAAGTGATGGAAAAGAAACTATCCCTTTTTCTTATTTTTTGGTTTGTTTGGTATGTCAAAAATAGTAAGAGAATCAAGCCTATAGCTTTTCTGAATTTTCTGGTGTGGGTGTTGAGGTTGTAGCCGCATTACTAACATTACGACTGGCGGCCCGCTTGCTGTATTTTTTGATTCCTTGCTGCAAGATGTCAATCAAACCAGCGCTGAAAGCAATGATTTGCTTAGTGTGCACAGCCGCCTGCTGACGAGCAACAGCACCATACTTTTCCTTCCAAACAAGAGACTTTTTCTGCAACAAAAGCAATTGCTCATCGACAAGATCTTGGTGTTTTTCATAGTAGTATGGTGCCGTAAATAAAGCCACTATAAGGAGGCCAAAGAAAACCTTGGTTGGAATAAGGCTAGTCAGAAAATAAATAACGCCTGATGCTAAACAAGCCAAACTGGTCGTCTTTGTGTCTTGTACAAACACAATTTTGGCGGTTTGTTGTGCAACCAGCTCTAAAATATCCACTGATTTGTGAATATAATAGTCCATGGCATCGCGTGGTAATAAACTTGATCGCTGAGGGCGAATATGGATGCTTGAAAGCTTTCTGTTAATGTCACATTTGAAAATTGTTGTCCCACCTCAAAACTTACTGATAAGGATGGAGGAATTCTTCAGCTGCTAAACCGGTCCATACAGTTCGAATCGCATTGTAAGCATTAACAAAGATCAAATTAAATCCAGTCAAGATTGTAAAAGTCCCAGCAAATACATAGAGCAATGAGTAGTAGCTGGTTAAAACGAGACTGAGGAGGATGCCGGCGAAAATGATGCCACTGCGGCCAGGGATTTCCCAATAGACAAGATCCATAAATTCCATGTACATCAAAAGCGCAACATCTAAGAATTGTGTCAATTACACGATGCACAGTGCATTGAAACACGATTGTCTTACCATTCAGATCCTCTTGTGCTTCATCTTCTGCCGCTGGCTCCATTTCCTCTGCAGTTTTGGGAGATCCACACACTGCAGGTGATAGTAAGCCAGTGGATGTAGTGGGGCTAATATCATGTTTTCCAAGGACACCTAATCCACATCCCAGATCATCTTGCGATAACTGTGGTGATGGAGCTTTTGTTGCAATGTTTGCATAGTCAGCGCCACATATCTCTCCTGGGTTGGACGCATTTTACTTACGTGCTACATTTTTGCGAGGTCCTACTGAAACAATGTTTTTGCTATTCAATTCAAAAATATGATCATGTTGCTGCTGCTGTGCGATTTGAGTCATTGGTGGTTTATAAAGATGAAGAAATTGGAAGATAGAAAACAAAAAAACAAAAAAAAAAAAAGCTTTTGTGTTTGCATACCCATTTATATATGAAATCAACTCAATTTTTAAGGAGACTTTTTACAACAGTTATCAATCGTTTAATGATTGTATAATTAAAATCCTTCTGCTGTTGTAACAACAGAAAGGGGCTTGTTTGTGACATTATTAGATACGGCATCTTTCCCTGTTTCATGTTGGCGAATTGTACCACTGTATGTTACGCCCAAGCCAATGATCAACATTTCTACTGTCATAAAACGATCCACTTTTGGGTGTTCTACAATTTCTTTGAACGCTTTTTCACTATATTAGCTCAAGCTTGTTGGCGTCAAAAAAAAAAAAAAAAAAAAAAAAGATAGCCTTAACTACATATTGCGATCGCTTAAGAAGGAATCCTTGTCTAGGAGTCATCATCATCTGTAGCAGTGTACTCGTCTATACAATGTTTCATATGTATAACTAAATAGAGCTCTACCACTGCTCAAGTCGAGGTTTATAACAAAACTGTTGATTTGTAAGTAAAGCGAGATATACATTGACTCCAAGGTAAACCAGCGCAAAGGATTGATAGCCTGTATCGTTGGCGCCATTTCATCGCATCTTGTCCTGGCCATTATGCTTTCAAGTGTTATCATAGATTTGAGATGTTCATTGAGATAGCTGCTTCTCTGTAAAACTTGAATAATCCCCAATTTCGTTAAAACATGAGTAGGCTTAAAGTAATAATGCTATACAGTATTGTTTCATCTGCTTTTATCCGTCTATGTTTGAGGAAATCCATTGAATTGATTCATTAGCAAATCTGATAACCAGAGTGTGACAAAATGATCCGCATTCGACCAATTGAAGTTAGCAAGTTGCTTACTAACTTACGCTAATTGGACCTGAAGGTTAGAAAGCGATAGAAACTACGCAAGTAAAAAGATATAAAAGGGTTACTCTTTTTTTGTTATTTGATGTTTTGGTGTGTAAAGACAAATAATAATAGAGAAAAATGTCAAGCAATAACAGCAAGAATGAATTAGACAACTTTTCTATCCATGGCGACTCGATTAAAGAGGTTTGTGTACACACAAATATACAAACAATTGCGTAAACAAATCAGCTAAACAGGAAAACAGGTTTACGATATACCAATGTCTGCTATAAATCGACCAATTCCATCCCAATTGGATCGTGTCAAAGTTGAAAAAATGAAGCAAGTGTTGGAAATACCAGGCAGAGAAGAAGAACTGACGCCAATTGTAAATATGATATAGTGTTTGGTTGTAACAGACGCATTAATTACATCATTCAGGATGTTCATCATGTCAAACACAAGGGTCAGGATTATTATTTTGCTTTCGGTGGCTGTCATCGCTGGGCAGCAAGTAAAGAGTTACGCAGGGAGACAATCAGAGCAAAGCTAATCGAGACTCCAGCTTCTGTCATATCCACATACATGGGGGCCTCTTCGCCATTTAAAGAGTAATTTGTAGAATGTTTTCAGTATAAATAAACCACACTTTGATTTTTATTACTTCAAGATTGCTCTATATGTCTGTAATCTGTCTTCAGGTCGAGGGCAATGCATAGGAAGGTCGGCATCGAATGAACTGGATTGTGCTTTCTCATTCTTTGCCAAGAACATTTGGTTCCACAACTCTCTTGACAAGTATCTGTAGCCTAGCACATTGGGGTGATATCCATCCACATTACTACATAACTGAGCATTAGATCTCTTACCGCCGTCTGATTATTACAATAACCAACCTTAAAGAATTGTATGGCACAGTAGGAATAAGTGTGTTCATGGGCTGGTACACGACTGCAACATTTTTCTTAGGCTTATTCATAATTGAAGCAAGTGCATCCGAGAAAATAGTGCCGCTGACCTCCTCAGCAACATGGCCAAGTACCTGATTATACATGGTAACACGATCACCGATAAAAGATGGACCAGCATTACGCTGTCTACAGCAATAGCACTCGTAGTCAAGCAAGTTGATTTTATCGTCGGGAAATCGCTTTCTGTAGGCCGGGTTTTCATCTGTCAAGTACACTAAATCGTTGTAATGCATGAGGCCAACTTTTTTTTTATAACACAGTTAGTTGATGTCCCTCAGCCTTCATTGATTGACGTTTACTTACCAAGGTTGATGAATGCATAATCGATATGCTCAGTCAAATAATCCAAGGCACCCTTTACATTTGCTTTGAACTCAGTTGCATTTCGTCCAGGCACGCATGAAATAGATGCATCGTTAAATCCAATAAACACGTTTATCATTTTCCAACTGTTTGCTAGTTCGGTGCCTTTGCCAAGATGCTCTATCAAGTAATCCACTTGTTCTGGTAACTCTCGGCTGGTTGCGCCTGACTGTGCTGCATTCAGAACGTCAATCTCGGGCCTGCCATATATAGATTAGATGTCGCTTCTAAAAAGAAAAAGAAAAAAGCATTTCAAAAATGCTTACTTACGTATGCTCAGAGTCGAGACAAAAGAATGTTTCTGCGGATGTCAAGTTGAGAGTTATTGACAAATTAAAGAAAGGGGTAAGCATTAGCAAGGAGAATGAAGGGACAGACAAATTGAGGGGGCTCGTTTTTCTTTACCTGGACAAAGTCGTGCCGGTTTCTGACCAACGGAAGCGCCGTATAAGTCAGATCTATAGTGTTTGACATAATTGGCGATGGACGGAGCATCCGGATCCTATTTTCCAAGAAAAAAGCGCTTAGTTTGTAAATCAATGTCATATCCAATGTTTGCATATTTGACATACGCCACCCATTGTCCAACTGACGCCTCGGTATTCAATGAAATCAGACATTGAAACATAAGTGGAATTGATGTTCTTGGCTAGCATACCGGCGGAAACACTAATCGATGCAGAGGATAAGCATTAACTCGCAATAGTTGTCGATGTGTGTAGGACTTACCTATCACCCAAGGCGGCAATGACTTCAATGTCGTCAATTCTTAAATCATGTACGCTGGTAGCTCTTGCTCGAGGAGGTAGTTGAGGACATTCACTAATGTCTTTACATGCCAGACAAGTGACTCCATAAGCAGCGACAACTCCAATTAATTTTGTACAGAATTTCATGAGAAGGTTGAAAAAGGAAGAAGAGGATAACGTTGATTTGTATTTGGCTTTTCTCCTACAGGTCTCTATGTATTTATACTTTTTTTTTTCTTCTTTTTTTGCTCCTGGATTTACCCCATGTTCCGCAATGTGATTAATATCGCAAGCCTACAGGGAATAGTGTGGAATGGCTGTAATTTTTTTTTTTTTTTTTTTTTTCAAAGAAGGGAGAAAGAAGATATCTTGAGATTCTGCAAGGTCAATCAATTATTTATTTGGTAACATGAGATACATATTTTATATTTTTGATGATTCAACACTGCCAACTTGACTTATACAAGCAAAATGGGTCCAGCATAAATTTCACTCCAAGTTCACATGCTATTAAAGTAGAATATGTGTTGATGGGAAAATGGAACTTTTTACTCTCGATTGACTCAGCTTAAATTTACTTCATTCGTACGTTCTACTAGATAATCCCCACCGCTTTTCAATATTGGAAGTTTTATATAAAATGAGTATTTTGTTCGTTTATTTGGATATTCCTCTCTGCTACCATTTATCATGACTGTATCTTCTTTGAAAACCTCTAAAGATCCTCAAGCTCAAGCGGCTCTCGCTCGTATTGAACAAATCAAGAGCCAGCTCAACTTGTCTCCTTCACGCATGTCTCGTCAAGCACCCAAAGACATGGCGGCTGAGCGTGCAGCTGCCGAGTTCAATATTGAAGCTCTTGCTATTTTGTGGGCAGGCGGTGAAAAAAGATACAATCTAATTAAAAGAGCAAATGAATTCATCAAGAATGATCCTGAATTAGTTGTTCAGCCCCCTCGCAATTATTTGGAGCTTTCAAGAGATGAAATGCGCGAGTTGTATGGCCTATATATATATAATATATTAGCTGTGCCGTGTGATACCTTATTAATTATCATGTATTGTGTAGTACAATGGGACAAATTTACAGAGTAATTCAGATCATGACAGACCCAGACTTTAAAGACAAAGAGCTTGCATATGAAATCGGCCATGCCACCAATGTCTACTCGGAAAGCTTCTCTATGCGTTTCTTTGTGCATGATTCTTTGTTTCGCAATGTTGTCAATATGCTGGGTAACAAAGAACAACAGGATAGATACAACGATGATATCTCTAATTTCAGAATATTTGGCTGTTTCGCCATGGTGTGTATATTTATATATATATAAAGTAGAATTAGACATGTTTGGCATGAACTAACACTTTTCGACTGAATGTATCCAGACCGAGTTGGGCCATAGTTCGGCTTTGCGTGATATTGAAACTGTTGCTACGTTCGATGCTACCACCGATGAATTCATTCTTGACTCACCCACAGTAACATCGACTAAATGGTGGATTGGCATGGCTGGCCAAACTGCCACACACACAGTTGTCATTGCTCAGACTATAGTGAATGGCAAGAACGTTGGTCTCAACTGGTTTGTTGTTCAACTTCGTAGCAAATACACTGGTGAGCTCGAACCTAATGTGATGGCTGGTGACATTGGCCAAAAAGTGGGCCATGCTGGTGTTGACAATGGCTGGATCCAATTCCGTCAAAAGCGTATTCCACGAACCGACATGTTGGCAAAATGGGTCAGTTTGGATCGTCAAGGAAACTACAAACCTGCTCCTAATCCAGCTGTCATGTATGCTACTTTAATTCCTGAGCGCCTTTCACTGGTTATTGTTACCACGCAAATGATTTCCCAGGCACTAACTATTGCTACTCGTTATGGCGTTGTCCGTCGTCAGGGAAACAAAGATCAGCAAATCATGGACTATCAATCCCATTATGTAAAGATTATTCCCGGCATTGCCTTCATGTACATGGTCCGATCTGCATCCGATGTCCTCAATAACCAGTTTGCCGTCTTGACAGATGGCGGTAAGATGGACCCTATTGTGTACCTTGATCATATGGGTGACATGCATGCCATGTCTGCATGTCTCAAGGGCCTTGCTGGTTGGTACGCAACAGATATTTTAGAAACCTGCCGTAGAAGTTGTGGCGGCCATGCTTATTCTGCTTACAATGCCATTGGCCATATTATCGGTGATTGGGGTGTCATGACCACTGGTGGTGGTGACAATGTTGTCCTCTTGCAGCAGTGTGCTCGCTATCTCCTATATAGACTTGAACAAAACCTTGAATACGATGAGTATCCTGACCTCAAGTTCAAGAGCTCTAGTATTTACATCAAACATGCTAAAACGTACCTCAAAAACAAGTCCTGGCCTACAGACAATGCTGATGATTGCTTGAAGGATTTCACCTTGGTCTCTGAAGCGTTAAATACTATCTTGGTCAAACGAGTAAGTTTATAGTCTACCTAAAATGAAAAAAAAAAAAAGCTTCTTACTTTAAAACAGTTGTTTAGCATTCAAAGTGCCCTCAAGAATGGTGCTACTCAAAATGATGTGTTGCTAGACTCTGTTCGTGTGAGTGAATTGCACTGTGCTGCTTTCCTGTTTAACGTCTGTGCTGAAAAGTATGGCCAACCTGTTGGAGCTGAAGGGATTGAACCTAGCATTTTGGCTATCATGAAGAAGTTGACAGCCTTGTGGGGTCTCCATGTTCTTCATACCTATGGTGATCAAGGTTTCAAAGAAGGTTACTTTAATCCTCATCAAATTAATAGTATCGAAAAGACGTATTTTGAGCACTGTAAATCCCTCCGTTACCAAGTTATTGGCCTTACAGATGCTTTTGGCTTCCCTGATTTTGTACTCAAAGCTCCTATTGGTAAACATGACGGTGATATCTATCAGCGTGAGTGAATACCGTATTATGTTTGTAACAGCCATTCGATTGACTCTTTTTTTTTTGCATTTGATAGCTTACCTTGAAACTCTTCTCGCTGCACCTAGAAGCACTGGTGTTCCTCCTTACCATGCTAAATACATTAAACCTTTAACAGAGCGAGAAAACCAAAATGTCAAAAAATAATATCATTTGATGTTTCTCTTCGAAATCGATGAATAAAGGCGCACAATTTACATTGTGTTTCATATAAATCTTTTGCATGTAGTGTAGGAAAATGCCATTTGTTAACTTCAAGTTGCATATTGTTTTTCAACCAATGAAAAAATTGAAAAAATCAAACTTAGAGTGAATGATACTGATAATTGAGTGAAAAGACCGTATGATTGTAACTTTAAAATGGTTCTTGATTATTTTGGAGCTCAGTTTTTCTAGAATATGGTTGTCTTCTATCATCTGATCATAACAACCACCACTTACTGTCCAGAAAAATAATATTCCCTTATCATTTATGAACGCATAAGATAAATATTTACATATACCTTCCCGGCAGTGCGACATCTATCGAAGTAGTTTCATGGTAGGTTATCAAGTCTCAACTCATTTTTAATTCATATTTGTGCCATAACATGATCAAAATGGTTATCAGACATCCTTTGTAAGCCAAATTCATGACTTCAACTGTCCTGACAATTTTTTTTATAGACTTAATACATACTGCATATTAATTTTATCACGATAAATGTCCTTAATAAACTTTAAAATTCAAATGTAATTCAGAGAAGGTGCATATAGTAATCTTGGATGGAATGAATAGCATTGCTTATCTAAAAAGTATAACTCTACTGGGCAAGACCCAGAAAGAATTCTATCTTATATTTACTAGTAGTGAGATCGCTAGCTTTATATTCTAAGCATATTTGTTAAATGTTTCTTAGCGACGGGCATTTCACTGAGATACCGTATTCAGAGATTCCCCTCCCCTCCCCCACCTTTTAACTGTAAAAACATTAGTCTTCTTAGTTTTACTCTATTGAAGTTGTATACTGTGTCGGTCTAAATTTGAAATCTAGAAGCACTTTTTGACAGCGCTTTTCATATGGCTCCATACGTACGTAGAGAAAATGACAAAATCATCAAAGGCTAGTGCTTGAATAAGCACTGCTAGTCATCATGGGGGTACGCCACGAATATTAAGATTGTTGAGGAACAAACTGCGGTGTTAATTGATAAAGCAGCAGGTAATTTCATCATGGACCATGCCCTTTGCTCTATCACCAAATGCTGATCAATACAAATAGGTGTAAACATTAACACAAAGAGGTAGAGGATTGGCAGTGTAACATTATAAATTGAGAAATGTTAGGAGTATTTACATTTGATGTTGAGAATTTAAGTAGAACAAAGGATCAGCGACCTGAATCCCAATTGTGGCATGACCTTTGAATTGTATATCTTGGCCTTGTACTTTAATATATCCAACACAGCCAATTACTTGACATGGTACCTCCTGAAGCGATATTCTGATTCCATCAAATCATTCTGTCCATGTTCTTTACTCCTTGATCTCCTTTTCCCCATCATGTACAGTATATCGTATTGAGCATGGGTCCTACTATATTTGTATTATATATAAAAGCCTCGTTATGGATACCCACAGACATTTTAGTTTAGAACTTTTTTCGTCGAGGGGAGGAAGAGAGGAGAAAAGGGGCGTTTCCAATGCAACGTTTTTATGTAATTTACCAGCATGATAATTACACACATTCAAGTATTATGATGCATAAGTACATTGTCTCTAGGAAATTAATTTTCTGCATATCAGTAACAATTGCGATTTATTGACAATCAATGTTGGATTAAGGGGAAAGGAGAACTGGGGAAAGGTCAATGTAAAGCATGATGAATGTGTTATCATATTTTTATTTATTCATTAAAAGATACTATTTTTTTTTTTTTTTTGCTTCAAAGAATGGTTATTTTTGAAATTAAGAAATGAGAGGATTAAAGAGGGCATAATATACCGTATGACTGAATATATTTGTATGAGGGGCATAGTAATATATATTTGAGGAGTGAATGGGAATGATAAAGAGAGTATAATCAAAGAATAAGCATAATACGACATAGATAGATATAGTCATAGAAGTAAGTAAAACCATAATTCCTCACGTTGCAATACGACAGTGTACGAATTCAAGGCCAATGGGGGTCATCTTGATTGCCGCCAGATCTAATTATCGGCAAAGTGAAATTCGACGGTTGCTCCTGCTTGATGAAAAAAGTGTTTTCATCTGCATTGCGAGTTTGAGTCATTATATTTGTCCCAAATGCTGTGAAATCAGTGTAGTTATGCATATTATAAGCTATGTTATTGCCTGGATTAGATGCAGCAGAGGTGGTCACAGGCAAGCCATAATCACCATCTGGCTGTTGTTGTTGCGTTTGAGGTGTTTGATAAGGTTGAGACATCATAAATTCATTAGGTGAGCTCATCGACTTTTGTGGAGAAGTTACTCTTGGTTGCTGGTTATAGGGATGTCTTTGTTGCTGGAAAGGCATAGATGAGGATGAAGAAGATGAGGAAGTTGGAGAAGCAAGAGAGAAGAAAGAAGATGATGAACCAAATGGTTGTTGTTGCTGTTGTTGTTGCTGCTGCTGCTGATGCTGCTGCTGATGCTGTTGTTGCAAATGAGATGAACTGTCTACATAAGGAGCCTCAGTGTAAAAGCGTCTGGAAACAGAGGACTCGGAAGAAGAGCGTTGAAGAGTTTGAACTTGAATTGTGTAGCTTGGTACATGAACCATTTGAATGCCTTTCAATGGTTCAGCTGTGCTGCCTGATTTGCTACGTGCAAGACCAGTGTCAGTTGCAAGCGATCTACGTTTTTTAGCTGGCGAGCCCATCATCTCTTCATCATTATCACTGGCAATAGACAGACGATATGTCTTGGAAATGAGACGGTCTGTGTCCATTTGAATCATATCAGGTTTTAAGTCGACCAAGGTGTTGATATTTTCAGGCGTTAATCTTGCTAATTGACAGAAATTTTCAAACATGCGTTGTAGTTCAGTGTCTACAGCGAAAGCCCATTCTTCGTTGCTAGCAACAACTGAGCACAGTTGAGCAGAAAGCAACAAAATCCTTTGAGATCTCTCTACAACGCCTCTTTGTCGAATCCTTTTACGTTCCTCTGTCAAGCGATTATAAAAACGGCGTTCATTCCAACTGATGTCAGGAAATTGTTGTTTGACAGCTTCACGAATTTCGTGCGTTTGTAATCGTTGTCTAGCTAGCTGAATAATCATCTCGTTTACTTCGGCAGGCCACGCCTTTACCATTTCCTCAGGCGACATCATTTCATGGTTGTGCTCTGAAGCATTTGGATTCATTGATTTGCGGAATTCCCATTCTTCGTGTTCGTTTTCAGATAGAACAACTCGCCAGCGGCAGTCGCAACGTTTTGAGGGTCTTTTGCGTTGGGGAGACGGCTTTGGATTTCGTTGGGAATCAGGCAACCCTTCTCGTGAGCAATAGACGTAAATATTCTATGAACACGCATAAATAATTTACAAATTAGGGGATATTATTATATAGGCTTTCTCTGCTCTTACCCTGTTTGCGCTTGCTTCCTGCTTTACGGTAAAGCCAAACTCAGCACAGACACTGCGGCAGTATTCTATAGCGGAGACGCTATCACCAAAAGGTTTCTTCAACAGTCTTTCGTACAGTGGTTCCATCTAATCAAAGAATGGATTTTAGTAAAAATAAATAAATAAATAATAATCACATTTAAAGGCGATTTACAGGTACACGCATATAAGTATTTGGCTTTGGGTCATTCAACATGTCGTGTTCTGGTTTAGTCATTCGCAGATGGGGGTTTGTATGGTTTTGGTTGTTGGTTGAGTGTTTAATAGTAGTAGAAGAGTAGTAATTAAGAATAACGTTTGATTAGAGATGGTAGAAATAAGATATAATATAACAATAGTAATTATAAAAATAATAGTATAGCACGATAGTAATTTATAAATGTTCTATATATTATATGTAAAAGTATGTATGTATAAAAGATGGATATAAAAGAAGAAAAAAAAGAGGGAAAAAGAAAAAAGAAAGAGAGAGAAAGAAACAGAGATACAAATACAAGTAGGAAAACTTATAGGGAAAAAATGTGTCTAAAACAATAGCCTATTGTAGTATAAATGATGATCTGCCAATATTCGATAACAATAAATGATGTTTTTAATGTGTGTCTATATGAGTGT
>MU619287.1:175974-187802 GCA_025201805.1 Parasitella parasitica
TTTTTGTGATATGAAAAAAGGGGCACATAATATGATAAAACAGGAGAAGTAAAAAGCTATCGCCTTTTTTTTTTTACAAGCCGGGAAGATTTTAGCCAGTGCAATATGTACAGACTTGATCTGTGCGTGTATATTCGTCTATTTTATCAATGCAGGGCTGCTACGAAAAACAATATAATAATTGATTTTAAGGAACAACTGCCATCACTAAAGGAGTATTCGAGAAAGGGGATCTCTGTTTACTTTATTTTTTTTTTATTATTTCTTAACAGTGAAGAAGTGAATGGCGATATATAGAAAGAAGAGAGTGGGGTAAGGAGAAGGTCAGACAAATTAGCCCTGTTTTTACAGGCGGGTAAACCAGATATTTGTTTATATGATTTGTTTGTATCATCAGCATATTACTGTTTATTGTGTACATGTATATCTTGAAAAAAAGATACCATCAAGCAAGGCATCCCTCCAGCACACCACTGGTCGCTCCATACACTTGAATACTATGGCTAGACGGCTTGTCATGCTCATCGCTAATGAAAATAGTCCTAACCTGACCCCAATGCTCGATCTGCACCTCCTTTTTTCTTATTATTATTTCTGTTGTAGTAATAGCTGCTATGCCATGCTGTCAAGAGACCAATCATCGGATTATTTGGTTACTCCTTGATTATTATGTGAAAAAAAAGTTGTTTGTATCATCCAAGTCAAATGATGCAAGTTTGGTTTTTAAGGTTATGGCATAGCTCAGCAGCAACAGCAGATGCAGCCAGCAGTATCAGCCAGATATATCATCCTACATGATACAGTACAGACAAGAGTACTTGCATATGTTAGCGTGTGCAAAGCAGATGTCTTGCTCTTTTTATAATATGGACATATAAGTACATCATCATCATGTGTAAGTTTCAGGGGCGCAAAAAAAAAAAAGAAAAAAAAAAAAGAAAAAAAAAGATCAAATGAAGGGGAGACATGAGATTGCGAGGAGAGGGAATAACAATCCTCTAATGCTGTCATTTATGATGATACAAACTTTGCCAAATGTTTGTTTGTACTCAAATGTGTCCTTTTTGTTACAGATGTCCACATTGTTCCAACGTGGCAAACGAGCCTAGTTGCAACATGCTGGAAAAGCATGGACGTCAAATATAGCATCTTGTTCAACATGACCATGACTCTCTAATTGACACATTCTATCGTTGGAATAGCAATATCTCGCAAAAAGAGCGCGATAATAACTACAATCAGCAACTCCAAAATGTTCTAAAGGAGCATTTCTCCTTCAATGATAATATAATAATAATAATAATAACAATAATAATAAAAATAAAAAAAAAGTTGCTACGAGAACCCTGATCACATAGTTTGGTAATGCTCCTTTCAACTAGATCTTTCATTTCTCTACGCAAATTCCCACCTTCTAATTAGTTATTATGGCGGGCTCTGCATGTATGTTGAATCAACTCCTTACAAAACGCACTCCTTATGAATACGGACAAGAGATGTGGGTCAGTGTTGCGGTGTATATATAGAGTTTAATAGTGCAAAATAGATCTAATTAGAAGACGAGAGACGGCAAATGGCGGGCTAAATAGCAGAGAAGATGTGCTTAATCTTGGAGAAAAAGGAGACCAAGAAAATCTATCGAGGGGAGTCAGCGCTGGACTGACGCAGAGTCATGTTGTTTGAGTTGATTGCTCCATTTGTGGCTCCAAATACAGCTGTCGATGTGAGAGAGTTGTTGATGTACTTTTGTAGCAGCTGATTCTCTGTCGTCAGTGATTGATGCTCTTTTCTGGCAGTGTCTACTCGAGATAGCATTTCTGCTCAAGTGTTAGAGCCATGTCATGTTATATTGCACAGTACAATTACCTCGTAGTTGTGTTTGCAAATCGATTACGTGCCTATCTTGCTATGAATGTTCCATACTTTAAGCAGTGCTTTACCATCTTACTTTACTAGTTCTTCTCTCTCGCCGTTGTCATTTGCGTTGTCCAAATCATCAAACTGAGGTTCAGCCATTATCCAAAATGATGCAGCAGCAGCAAAAGGCTTTACTTTTTTTAACAGCGAAAAAAAAAAAATAATGAGTGCAGCGCTGTGACGATAATTTATTAGGTAATAATGCACAGGCAGGTATATGTATGCATGAATTACAACGTAGATATAGTGATAGGACTATCAGCAAAGTTGTCAATTCGTTTGGCCAGGTCAGCATAGGCAGCTTCGCCAACTATGTATCGGATCAAATGGCACAAATACTCTAATTCATCTACAATTTCCTCGGTAGAACATGCCATGGCAAACCAAGTGAGGTTTCGAAACTTGACCCAGTTTGTCTTCTGCTTGTTGTTTCGACGGTGCTCCATGAGCGCCTTGCGTGCTGCACGTGCAGACGGCATATAGACAGGTAAAGGCGTTTTTGATCTCAACGAAGAAGCCAGTGTATGAAAGCTCAGCAGCATAGACGCAATCTAGTAGGTGCACGCAGTTAGCAGATACACTCATGCCAGCAGGCTAAGAATCCTTACCATGTCTCTCCTTTCTACGTGATACTCCTTCTCACAAATGTCGTGCTTGACCACCAAAGGCATTTGCAGCAAAGCAACTCGAATGCTCAGTAGGCGGTCCAGGATATTCCGCATAGAAACAATCATTTCCTTGTAGAATAGCTTGGGAAAGGGGCCACGGAAACGTGGTTCATGATCAGTGAGTTCCAGCAAAACCAAACATGCATCGATTGATGACTGGATCTTGCTTTCAATCTTTTCTCCTTTAGAGATGTCTGTATCTGCAGGCATTGTCTCGGGATCGTGGTAGAGAAATGTGCCCATCACAAACGTGTAGTAGTCCTCCAACTGATCCATGCAATTTGCAATCGATTTTCGTACCATATGTCGTGCAACAAACGGCCAAACCATGCTGTGGGATGCATCAGTAGCTGCAATTCACTGCTATTTGCTGATATCACTACTTACGAGTTTAGGAGAAGTGCCACGCATATTCCCACAATCAATGTAATGGTGCGTTTCCTGCAAAGAAATTGTTAAGGAGCGACCCTCCTTTTTTTTTTTTTTTTTTTTTTTTATTATTATTGCAACTTACCACACTGTTGCCGCAATAGTCTCGCCTTCAGGTGGATACGCATACCTACTGAGCGCTACCACCATGTATGTTGTCAAGCATACAATGCCCACCTTGTTGTACGTGCTTCCGAGATGGATGTAAAAGGACGGCAGTGCTACGTCGTTTCTATATCAGTAGATTTCCAGTATATGTCAACAGTGCATGCACATCTACCTAATAACACTGCAAACACAGCCAAGAGATAGGGACTACCATCTCCAGCTGCTAGTGCTGCCCAGCCCACAAAAGCTCCTACAAGGGTCCCAACAATACGCCAAAAACTTGCTTCTACTGTACCACCACTAGAAATGGTATTATTAATACAACATTCCCGCTCTCTCAGGCCTGGCTCACCTTGTTGGGTTCATGATGGCAATGACTGTCATTGCAGCCCATTGACCTCTTACGCTCCAATACCACCCAGACGAGGCCGGCACAAATGAAGGTAGACACAGCACCAAGACAGCAACAGCCATCTTGAGTGCAAACTTGAACTCGTAGCGACTCATGTACTGCAAGCGCAGCCAAATCGCATACCGAATCCTCAGCATCACCGGCGCTTTCTCTTTGCGCCTCTCTTTGGCAACTCGGTCTGGATGCTCGTCTGTCTGGGTAAAGTTTTGGTCGACGTTGATACGGATGTCATCTCTTTTGTGGGAATGGGAATGCTCCAGTCTGTCTAATCGATTCGATTTGCGACGTGCCATTAGTGGAGAGTTGATGTCGTCGCTGCAGGCGCTGTGTTTTGATCCCGTCTTGCTTAGGGCCGTGGACTCTCTCCGGCTTCTTGAGCGAGAAATACTGGTATTGGTTTGTATCTTACTCAGGTGGTATTCGTCCTCTACGTTGGTTTTCTTTGGCTCGTCTTTTGGCAAAAACGACGTTAATGTAGCTATGTTGTGTAAAATGTATTAGTGGTTGCAAAAAACGACGACATGTTTTGCGGGAACATTACCAAAAGTGTAGCCGCCCTTGTCTCGCGTGCTCTGATGATTGCTCCCTCGCGCCCATTTGTTCCACATCTTCTGGCTGAGGACAGGAAAGTAGAAATGCTTCCGCTTTTTGCCGTTGAAGCTTGCTTTTCGCGAGTGCAGCCTCAGCTCGTCCATGTGCAGCGTCATCTCTTGCAGTTCGTTAGCCACCTCACGCAGTGTGAAGATGAAGAAAAACACCAGGAATAGCTCTTGTCGCATACCGAGATCCAACGCCTGACAGCCGATGCGTGTCTTGTTGACTTCGTACAAAGCGTGCATGCGTTCTCGCTCTGCCTTGTCAAACTGGATGATCGATAAGCGAATGTTCTGGGAGCAGTTGCACTTGCTGCTTCCCTTGTGTCGCTCCAGCGTTTTTCTGCTGTCTTCCTCCGCATCCACGGTCTTTTTACCTATCTTGAGCGTGTGTCGCAGAAACGATTTCCACGTCTTTCGTATCGAGATATCGTCGTCGTGGTCCATGTCCAATTCATTTGCGATGCTGTCGCACACACACTCTAATGCATTGGAGCAATCCAGCGATAAATCCATGAGCGGGTCTCGCAGACTCTCGAGGTACGTCAGCAGCAAGTGCCGATGGTGGTACTCGGTTTGCTTTTTCGTCTTTTTGGGGGGTGTCGGCTTTGGGATTGACAGTTTGGGAAGCCCCAGGAAGGACTTGAGAGAGGTGACGGATTTCTGGTTGTTGTGCTCCACATCGTCATCGTCTTCCGAGTTGTACACTGATCCAGGCCGAGAGCTGACGCGTGATCCAGGCCTTGATTGCTGAGGGCTGACATTAGCGCTGGGATGGAGCGAGATGTTGTTCTTGCTGCTTGTTTTGCTTGTACCGCCATTCATAAAATCGTTCGTAGCACGCAGTGCTGTGCGAAGCAGGTTCAAATCCTCCTCGCTGTACAGACGGTTGAATGAGTTTCGATTCGATTCTTCGTTATCATTATGATGGCCACCACCACCGTTTGCCGCTGCTGAATGCGAGTGTTGTTGATTATAGGCAGCAGCAGATACGGCATCGTCATCTTCACTATCCAAGTCTTGCATTTCCGCTTGTAATGCGTCAATAGCGCTTTCGAATAACTCTCGCTCCGTCTTCAAGCAGCCACCCAAGATGCTAAGATGCTTGGTCAAACGACCCAGAGACTTGCGAATTTGGCCCAGCTGTTGAGGCCTTATAAACGCGTACGACATTTCATATTTGGCTTCCCGGTAAGCCGTCTTGACTTTTGTCATGCCCTTTCTCATCTTTGCCGACGCCTCATCTACCACAGATTCTGCCACGGGATCAGACTGAGGATCCAAAAAGAACTGCTTGGTGATCAGATGCAACATGTCTCTACTGCTGGTGATGGTTTCCTTCAGTGCTCTGCCCAACCCATCAATGGCAGTTTCAGGCCAGAACACAAGATTGACTACAAGCGAGATGCCACAGCCGATTAACAGAGGTATGCCATAGTACAGTGGCAATTCAAACGGGATATACGTATAGTCTACAGCACGTGTCATGGTGAAGATCTGTATTATCATGAATTGCAGTGAGAAAAAGTGGAACTTTGGAAAGATCTGACGCAGCATTTGCGCACAAAAGACACCCACGCACAGAAACAACGCATTGACGCAGCGTCCAACAGGCTCTGTGATGAACGTGTCAGGGTTATCTCGGTTGTAGGCCACAGAGGCAGCCATGCCAGCAAACGCCCAAAGGATAGCGGCTACAACACCCATCACGGCGGTCACAGTGGCATCGAACTGAGCTCCCATACTTCGACCTGGATGGCTGAACAGCATACCGGTGGTTGCCAAGAAGGGCGCAGGACCTAGAGCTATGGTCAGCGGTCGGATGAGACTGAACAAGGTGGAGAGAAAATAAGCTATTGTGCATTTGAGGACCCTTCGGACAATTCGACTCGGAAACTTGACATGGAGATACTTTATCAAGCGTTCTTTTCTTGACAGAGGTGAAGGAGAAGGAGGTGGTTTTTCAAGCTCTTCAACCTGTTCGATAGGTGGTTTAGGGTGTTGGAAATAAAATCGCTGCTCCAGGTTGGGAGGAAACTGCACCGTCGACTTTATCTTGTTGGGTATCATAGTTTTGTTATCGCTGGTGGTTGTCTTTTTAGCTTTATCAAAAGTTGACTTTTCTTCTTCTTCTTCGTCATCATCATGACTGGAGTCGCCTAATTTGAACATATCTTGCAATTTTGTTGGCTGAATAGGTGTGGGTGGTGTTATAATG
Organism: Parasitella parasitica; assembly: GCA_025201805.1. Lineage (NCBI taxonomy): Eukaryota > Fungi > Mucoromycota > Mucoromycetes > Mucorales > Mucoraceae > Parasitella > Parasitella parasitica. Next base: position 182,320 of record MU619287.1, read on the forward strand.
GTATTTAGTTCCGGATCAGAAAATCTGTCAAAGTCAAATCAGAAACCCTTTGTTTACATACAAACATGATCCATGTGCAGCAGGTGCTTATAGTTTACCCTTTCGGATCTTTTGACACTACACCATTGTTCATGATTTAATGTGTCTAGCTCGAATTTTATGATTTTAAAGAAAAAGAGAAAAGAAAAAAAAAGAAAATGAGAACGATGGTTATGGTTAGTCTCGAGTCGAGATGCAATAATAATAATATGATTCAATAAAAGGATTGAAAGGTTTCAAGGTTTTTTTTAATCCAACCAAATTACAAGGTCGCTTTTTTGTGGCGGGTTAGTGATAAAATCCCGATTATCTCAGGCTTGGAATGTTCATCAGGTTAGCCAGTGTCCTTTTTTTTCTCACAAATCAAATTCACCACCAAGACAATCTGCCCCTTGTGACAAAGCATGGAACAAGTCTTTCATGCTTGGATTCAGCTATCCCCATCATAATCAGGCTAGTTGCAGAGATTTTATTTTTTAAACAAAACTAAGCATAGTATTGCAGCGTCATCTTCTTCTTTGCCTGCACTTCCTGGATGGCCTCCATGAAATCCTCATGTGTAATTTCAACAGCACCTCGACGAAGAGCCAGCATACCACTTTCCACACAAATAGCCTTGCATTGAGCACCGTTAAATTCGTCGCAGCATCTAGATAATTCGTCAAAGTTGACATCTTTGCTGACATTCATCTTTCTTGAGTGAATCTGGATAATGCGGGCTCTGGCTTCTTCATTGGGCAAGGGGAATTCAATCTTACGATCCAGACGACCTGAACGCAGCAATGCAGGATCTAAAATATCAATACGATTCGTAGCAGCGATGACCTTGATACGATCGTCGGAAGAAAAGCCGTCCAGCTGATTCAACAGCTCCAACATAGTACGTTGCACTTCACGATCGCCCGATTTCTCAGAATCAAAACGTTTTGTACCGATGGCATCCAATTCATCGATAAAGATAATGGCAGGCGATTTCTCCTTGGCCAATTCGAATGCATCACGCACCAGTTTTGCACCATCACCAATGAACATTTGAACTAATTGAGGCCCTGCCAACTTGAGATAGGCAGAATTGGTTTGTGCCGCACAAGCTCTTGCCAACAAGGTCTTACCAGTACCAGGGGGGCCGTACATCAAAACACCCTTGGGTGGTTTAATACCCAAATTCTTGAATCGATCAGCGTGTGTCATGGGCAAAACAACTGCTTCGACGAGCTCTTCAATCTGTTTATCTAGTCCACCGATATCGTTATAATCCTCTGTGGGCTTTTCATCCACCTCCATGGCTTTCACTCGTGAATCGTATTCTGCTGGGAGTTTATCCAAGATCAAATAGCTGTCTTTGTTCACGCCAATGAGGTCTCCAGGCCTTAATTCACTGGAATCGACTAGACCTATCAACGGCAGGAAGATGGTCTATATTGTACGCGAATCAGCCATCTGCTGCAAAAGTGCAAAAAAAACAAGAATTACCTGTCTAGTTGACGTTTTGATGACTGCACATTTTCCTTTTACTTGTCCGTCTAAATCGACATTTCCACCTTCTTCATTATCTTCCTCCTCTGGTTCTACGTCAAGCAGCTACAAAAAAAAACACCAAGGCGATCAATATCTGCTTATATTTTACAGGATCCATCTTCTCCTCCCAATCTCTCTGCGCTGGAATTTACCTCGACAACATTGCCGACAAGATAGGGCAGCTGTTTATTCATCTTGATCTTTTCTTTGTTATCCTTGATCCTCTCCTTCATGGCAGACTGCTCGTGTTGCAAACGAACGATTTCAGATTTCATCACTTTAATATCGTTCTCCAACAAACGGGTTCTGTTCTTGATTTCCTCGGGTGCCAAACGAAGGATATCTTGTCCAATATCATCTTGGTTGTTCTCGGCTTCCCATAACGATTTATCTTCTAGTGTAGTCATTCTTTTCTTCTTTCTGTTGGTTTTTAATTAGTCGAAAGAAAAAAAAAGAAAAAAGCATTACGTACTTTTTTTCAAAGTGTATCAATCAGTCAGCGGCGCTGGAACACCCCAATGCAAACGTCATCGCTCAAGCTGAATTGGGAGCGTATGTAGCAGGCAAATCACTATATCGAAGAAGAAATTTGCAGAGATTCTTTGTTGCTTTGCTCAGCGAGAACACAATCTGATCCTGATATTACAGTGCTCAAACACAATAAAAATGCAAGACGCCATCAAGACACACCTTTTTAACTAGTAATACATTTGACATTTACTACCAAAATATCAAATGCTCCTCGATTGAAACACACACTCTAGTCTCATTCCGCTGAATTTTGAAGTGGAATTTCGACTGATCAGCGCACTTTTCAGGTCCAAAATCGAGCACATCCGTCAACTACAATTACCTACTATCTAAAATAACGGTTTTGGAAGGTTTCCTAGCACCTTTGAAAACCGATGAAAATTGGTCATTTTTGCCTTATGAACCCTCGTGGATTTGTGTAAAATTTCTTGGATCCGAATTTCCACCTCAAAAGCGGCATTTTCACCGTTGTGTTGCTAAGCTCAAACCATATGAGATTGCTTGCTCTTCTCGATAAAATGGCTTTGCGGCAAGTTTATTATGCAGAATGCTGACTTTCGGCCAGAAAACCTATTTTTCAAGTTTTTTAGATTTATACCAGATTTTGCCATGAAAGTACGTGTAAAAATAATACGAGTAGATAAAACGTTCAAAATAAAGATTAGTTTTACTACTGGACTATTTCAGGTTGGTTACAATTTTGTAGAGTTACTGGCCATCAAAGATTGAATATTCTCCAAAATCTTGGAAACGGCCTCCAGCAGAAGCAAAATCACGAAAGTCGCGGATATTGAAATATTTATGAACAATGATAATAGACATGCTTTGAAGGCTAGATATGATGGCTGTATTACGGTTTAATCATAATAGTAAGGCAAAAATCTGTAGAGACTTTTAAATATATAAAAGCTATTTTACTAAAGTGAATGTTGGTGATTTATGCAAGCGTATACTCTAGTTTCACTTATCAATTTTTTTTATAGACTTGGTGATTTCAAGCACTTGACATCAGTCGACCTTTCGATGGATCGAAACAATGTCTCTGAAATAGATTGTATTGTAAAAAACTGCTGTTGATTGCAAGTATTCAGAATAGTTCCCGCTGCTAATAATGATCGATGGTCTAGAGAGGATGCTCAAATGGTATTTCGCGAAATTTTCAGACAGAAGCCTTCTTCGCTGAAAGTCTTGAGGATTGAAGACCGTTTTGTTTGTCTCTCTTAGTATAGGGACTTGCCCTGCGTTCCTGAAAATTGCCGTGCACAAAGGGTATAGTTACAACAGAAATTTTCCTGTGCGTCTAGCCAGGGCTCTGCAAGGTGTGCCTGCTGGTTATGAGTTAACTTTTCATCAAGACAACTATTGGTGTTCATTGAGCGTTTTTCAAGTGGTTGCTGCAGTTATTGGACATACATTTGACTTTCACGAGTCGGCGGACGTCCCAGGCTTGATAACTTGGGAGGCCACCCTTCAATAAAGCTGTTATGCTCTTTTTTTTTTTTTGCGTGGGCCATATGCTCTCATTTATATGTGGGTTGGGAAACCTGAGGAGACCTGAGGAGACCAAAAGGAAACCTTCCGTAGGCAATTAATTGAACTTGTTTAAGAGGAAACTTCAACAAGTCAACTTATTCGAAGGTTGGGAAACCTGTAATAAATTTATTAGTTTATATAGCAGATGATACATGATGCCTCGTATATTTTTGCATTATATGCTATATTTTCGCTATCTGACTATAACTTTATACATCACAAAAAAAACCTGATATACTATTGTGTAAAAGAATTTTATTATTTAGAGTAATGTAAAAATTAAATCACTATTTTTGGAAAGGTAATCTAATGATTTTTTGTTTCTAACTCGCAGCATTTCTGCTCTTCTGACAGCATCCAAGACAGTTATCCGTTCAACAGCAGTATAATCTTCGCAAGCCTTGATTATCTTACGTCTTCTCTTGTAGAAACTTTTGTGGCTAGAGTACCAACCTGGATGATTTGCATTCATATAAACTACTGAATGATTACCACCTAAACCTTCAGTCCATTCCCTGTACAAATCAGTCAATGTATAAACATTTGTACTCAACCTGTAAGATGCCGAAGATGAAGGTCTAGGCGTTTCTTGTGTAGTTGACTGAACTTCAGTAGTAGTATTTGTAGTAGTATTAGTGCTAAACGTTTGTATAGATGCACTAGCAGTTAGCAAATTACGAATTTTTCACAAATAACACGGGGTCATCACAACAAAACACTGTATCCATGAACTTTCGTCTCCTACTCCCAAGTCGATGAACCACACCTGTTTTATCATATTACCGTGAAGAAAGGCATACTTGTTAGCATTAAGTATATATATTTTATAAAGCTGTGTCATGTACTAGAATTGATATTGACATGATGTCGTCTACAGAAAGATATTTTTACAGCTTAAAAGCAAGGACTTTAGCTTTGTGTGCCATTTTCTGACTGATTTTTATAATCAAAAGTGCCCTGAAAACACCAGAAATAGTATCCATTGGGGAAAAAATATATTATACATGATTTTGGTGCAATTTGAGCATGATTTTTTTTTTCGATGCAAAATGACGGATTTTTTCGATTTTTTCCTTGTATCCACGCATCCAAAATCATCGATTATGCATTATCTTCGATTTTGACCTCAAAAATGCAACTTTTTACTATAGTATATATTAGAGGAAAATGATCGTAAAAGGTCATTCCTTGATATGAAAGATTGGAAATGCGCTCTGTTTAAGTAAAATATTGACTTTTTCCGCTTGATCTGTTTTTGAGGTTTTCTCAACAGAACTAATTCCATAAGCGTGCGGGAATTATGAAATGATACCATCATGTAAAGCGTCTAAAAATACAGCTATTATCATAAACCGACAGCCGTGGTATGCATAGTATCAGACGATGATATCTTGCCTCAAAAGAGTAATTTTTTTTTCGAATTGTCCAAATAGAGTATCTGAAAGAATCTTTCCTTCCTGATTTTGGACGCGTTTAATCTCCGCCATCAAAGAAAAATGGTGTTTTTTTAAGAAAGCATTAGCTTTGAAAAACCATAGCTTACTCGATTCAAGAGAAATATAATTGCAAGCTACTTTATTTAATTGGTGTGCTTCTTGGCTTTTTAATGGTAGTAGCTTCATGTCTGTACCTGGCCTGACGATCTCACGTTCCGATTTTGAAAAATACTTTGCCGAAAAAAAGTCAGAAAAGTCGCTATCTTTATCTGATCTTAACTTGAAGTACAAAAAGTTGCTCTAAGCTATGCAAATATGTAATCAAATAATGTCTTATAGTCTAATGAATTACTTTGCAATACTCATTTTTGTGTTTGAAATCACTAAACATTGTTTTCTTACATTAACACACTTAAGTTCGCGTAG
>MU619287.1:187827-200415 GCA_025201805.1 Parasitella parasitica
TTATCTAGCATTTTTATCACAGTGAAGGATTGAATTATTCAAATCCTGCAATGTTATTTTTAAAGAATAGATTTACAAGCTTGCTATTTTGTTGAATGGATTATAAATAGGCCAAAATAAATAGCATAAACAAGCTTCAATGTTGTATTACAATGTGAATTGACCAAGATTATTAAACATAAAAGCCTTTATATAAACCAAAGATATTTAGGCTGTTCCAGATAACAAGTGTTGAGCTTTAGACACAACAGCTTCAATTTGACTTGCAAGATGATCTTGATTGGCGAGATACGTTTGCAATCTTTCTAGTAGCTCAACTTGTTCCTTTGATGACAAGTTATTAATGATCGATGCCAATATGGTGCCCACCGAAACATTATACGTCTATTTTATGAGGATGATCAATATGGCTTTTTTTTTTTTTTTGCATGCGTTAACAAGTAGCATTTCCTCACCTTGATGAAACTTTGATAGTACATGTACGCAAACAAACCCATCAAGAATTGACAATCCCTATAGAAATACTATTAGTAAATTGTTTTGATGCGCTCAATTTTATAAAACATGCATTCTATCCGTCAGTCCACCATGGCCTGGAATACTATGTCCGAAATCCTTGATCTTGAAAGCTCGCTTAACGGCACTAGCAAAAAATCCACCAAAAGGAGCGATCAATGAGGCAAAACAAGCCATAACAATAGCGTGTAATTGAACAGGAGCAATCCAAACTTCTGCAACATCCATAGTTGTCTTTCAAGTCAAAGTTAGTCATTTCCTCTAAATACCAAGATATCTACTACTTACGGTATACTTGATCAAATAACGGTACAGGGGTGGTAATTCCCATGGTGCTGCAGTGAACACTGGGTTTTTGGGCTCACAAGACACATTGGACCAAGCAGAAGCACCGAGATCTTGAACAGGACAAGTCATGTAATCAAATCTCATCAGCAGAGCCGTAGCCAGGAAACCAAAGATAAGTGTAAAGAACATTCCACCTACAAATCCTTCAACGGTCTTTTTTGGACTAAGTTGAATCAAAGGAGTTCTGCCCCAGAAGAAGCCACAAATGTATGCAAATATGTCATTACAAACAACCAGTGCAGCTGGCAATACGAACCAAATCAAACCTTCTAGAATGTTATCCACAATGAAATGAGCTTGGAACACGATGAGAAAGATGGCCATATGAGTCCAGCCAAATTGAGACATCTGGAATCTATATTGACCCTTTTTTAAGTTCATGACAAAGAAAACAAACCCTTTTTGTTTGTGAAACGTTAATTATCAATGCAGCCAGGGCCAAAATCTGTTACAATAAGCTTACCAATGACGTAAAGAACAAAGCTAATGAATCTGTGATGTGTGGCAAATGGCAGGAGGAACGCGTCTACCATAACAATCTCTTTAAAGTAATAAATGATTGACTCGCCATACAAGAAATATTCGGTTGTAATCAAATAATACCTGATCCACATTGGAAACGTCAATTGACTTTGCTTTACACCCATAGACTCGTGCATATTACTTACCAGCTCATTGTCTTGAACCAACGCAAATTACCCTTGGCCGAGTGATATGCGATTTGAATAACCTCCCTATAAACCAGCACCGTAATAATCATGACCATGACAATGGACCAAATATAACCAGAAGCAAGGATAGCAAAAAAAGCGCCTATCATGATGAAAGTTGTAAATGTACGTATCCACCAGTTTTGCCATTTTTTGCTCGGTGGTTCTGCTGCCAAAAGAACGGTGACAGCTTCTTTAGCTTTGGTAGACACATCACTATTGTTCTTTTCTGCTGTGGGTGAGGCTGTTGTCGTCTTTTTTTGCTCTTTTGCAGACGCTGATCTACGTTTGGGTGCCATACTGATATTATTAGAAGCAAAAGGACATCAAACAACAATTCCCCAACCCGGGTTTAAATATGGGGTGGATTGAAGTCACATTGATCAAACATGCAAGTATGATGACATTTTTGAGTCGTGGTAGATTGTACCAAACGTCTGGATTCTTCTTAAGCATCCCTAGTTAACGTATTGAATTTGCTTACTGCTGTTTATTACTTTTCTATTTCTACCTTGAAATCCCGAATAAATGGTTGGAACTGTGAAATATCGCACCTGTCAAACGTAATAGCCATGACTTTAACGGGTTTCTTTTATCCTTTGATCTTTATTGACTAAATCTAAGATTATGACAGCATTTGACAATAAGCTGAAAAAAAAAAGACAAGCGAGGGGATTAAATGTACACTGATTCCAATTAGAAAAAGTTGAACGTTTGGCTGTCAGTTCATCTGTAATGAACGTAATGTTTAAAAAGTTAGTTGTGTCATCTGGGCTGTAGGCGCTCTCTAATCGTGATATATTTTTTGTCGTTCAAGGCATCATCACACTTTATCACGCTCAAAATAGTCTAAACAAGTGTCAAATTAACTCCAAACGCAAAAAGCTTGCAGAATACATTGAGTATTGTACAAGTATTAAGCATCCAAAAATTCAAGATTTTGATATATACGCAAATATAATGCTGATGCTTTAAAAATAGCATAAGCCTAAGGAACATTATATAATAATATACCCAACTAAATATATCGACAGTCTGTGCACTAAGGCACGTTATTTTTAGATATTTAGAAAATTGTGCTACAAGTGTACCGTATAAACGCTTGAAGAATTCTGCATTCATTATCAATTTATCCAGACTTTTGTTGGGTCATGAATAGTATAAAGAGCTACAAATCGAAAAGAAACAACAGTTGGTTACTTGGGCGTAAACAATTTATCAGTGGAAATGTCACTTACTCAAATATACTTCAGTCATTCATATTCAGATGCATAGTAGTTGTGGGAGTGTTACGTTTACTATACAGGCATCTCCAGCTGCAGTAGCAGATCAAGTGTTACTTCACAGAGTTAAATTTAATCCCATATCTTGTTGTGAGTTGCATCTAAACATTCATTTAATAACCAATATCAAAATTGATAGCTTCTTCACATTATTAGCCACCATAACAAGTATAGGTAAAGTGCCGCTTAAAAGTTCTTTATTGATTAAATTATGCGCATATGGGAATAAACTAGGTATCAGATTATATTACTAGGGCGAGACATAAAGCATACATTGACAACTGTCAAAACATAGTGATAAGAGTAATATATAAATATACGATGAATTCTATAATGCACAGCACAGAGACAATGCAAGTCTTCTCATATTCTGCGGCGAGCAATACTGTAAGCAGTTCCATTGCATAATAAAAGCATTTGATCAATGTCAATGTATACAGGGCATTTGAAAGATTGACTCTGGATCCAACTTGAAAAATGAAGCGACCACAAATTTTCAATATGCTTTTGAGCAACCGAATCCAGAATGACCCAATTGCAACCATTTGCGTAAACCCATTGAACTGAAGGCATTTGTTTTTATTAACGTATTCTATGATTTGGTGTATAGATAAAAAAAAATAATAAAAGGAAATGCTGATCCTGCGTATCCCAGTATTTATATGATTTAGAATGAAATGTAGATGTCTATTTATATTTACTTTTCTCATTTTACTAAATAATACTACTTGGATCTTTCATCTTCCCCGCCACATACAGATAATGGCATTGTAAGCATACAAAGTTTAAAAAAGGAGGCTTTTGTTTAATGTGCTCATGAGCCTTCTTTGTGTAGCGTCAAATGCTGTCTAATGGTATTTGTGATTCAAGTCAGCTGGATCTAAAGAGTAGACGCCTCACACTCATAAAAATTGCAATAATACTGGTGTTTCCAAGATTAATTTGGATAATTGTCTGTGTTGTATAGTCTTTGTGAGTCATTTCATGCTGACAGGTTAGGATATCAGTAGAGTTTAGCTCCAGTGTCTATTTCATATTGATTGTACCTTGAATATGTATGATATGCTTTAGATGTTTATTTTTAGATCATAGAAGTCAAAGGGATTACACATGCACACAAACACATAATTACACAACAGGGGCTTTACATACGACAGGAGCTAACGTGTGCGGTACATGTCCTTGACTTTAGATAGCTATTGCAGTGGTATAGATGCCAAAAAGACCCCTGATACGAATGAAAATAGAATAGACTTTTGAGTTGGTGCCACAAGCATTTATAATTATATCGTTCGCGTCAAAACTTTATGCATGTAGGGCATGAATTTGCTTTGATATATTCTTTTTGAAAGTTTATTGCACACTTGATTACAAATCACTGCTCTCAACTCAATTGTTTAACAGCAGCAACTTGTGAGTGATGGCCAAGATGACAATCTATATATACCGAGAGAATTTATCTCAAAGTAACTGGGCAACTCTTCAAATCTTCATTTCATAAAACCTTGACCTAGCCTACATTTATAATACTGATCCATGCTGAATTATCTCAAGTATAGTCATTGAGTATAGCCAATTTTGAATTATGATGGGCTCAATAATGGATTAGATAATTAGAGTCTAGCCACTAGTGTTGTCTCCACGTGCAGAAATATTGTAAATGACTAAGGATACCTGGATTTGCTTTGCATTTTTATAAAAGCAAATATTTGCTATTTTACAAGTAGTGCTTTGAAGAGTCAGGAATATTAGCTCAATGCGGGGCAAATACGGAATCATACAATTCTTACCATGACTGACTTCAAACTTATAAAAATAAAGTGAGGGTCTGCAGATTTGAGCCATTTCTGATAACTTTGAATGTTGAAAGAAAAGGATGCATTTTGCCGTTATATTATTGTTCGAAACACAGTAATGTCTTCATCTCTATCCATAATTCACATACATTATCTACAGCTTTAATAAATAGTGCCTACTTTTTTCTAAAGTATGTAATTGAAATGTCTGAACTTGATGCAGGTTTTACTGTATAGCAACACATGGAAAAAGATCAAACAGTAACCATTACTTCCATTTTTAGACCAGGAACCGGCATCACCAGTTTAAGGTCGTGATATCATTTTATAACCACTCGATGCATATTATATCTCCTTGGGTATAACATCGGGAAAAAAAAACCAGCACATGTCGATCATAAATCTAGTAATGATTTCATCATTGATAACAGTATGTACGTACGCATTTATGCATAGCTTGTGAGTGCTTACGAACATCAATTGTGTAGTGCATTAAGCAGACGACTAAAATACCAGAGTGGGATTTTGCTAAAATGTAGACTGCCATTGAATTTCTAACCTATTTCTATTTCTTTCCTTTTCCACACAACTCAATCATCTCTTTCTCTACTCGATAAATATAAAACTATGGTTTCTGCAGTAACGGCAGCAACGGCAGCTTCTACATTGAAGAAACCTATTGCAGAGGATGACTTTGAGTCTCAACAAAAAACCAACGTTCGACAGCCAGAAATGTGTGTGGATTATCTGTCGTATAAATTCGATGAGATGGATTTAGCAGCTTCCTGGAGAGTCATGACAAAGCAAAAGAAAGATGTGGTTGACGGCATACGGCTAGAAAATGCTTCTTGGAGAACCTGGGCTAAACAGCGAAGTAACCTCAAAACGATAAGTCCTCAGACTCTGAACTGGTAATCAATTATATGCCATATATGTGGGATAGACCAGGGTTTAATTAAGTTCTCAATAGGCTAAAAGATAGCGATGTTACTTGGTTGTATGGCCCACTTCACACTGTGATTCGGGCAGAAGAAGACCCCTTCTTGACGCCTAAGAAAGCAACTGCGGAAGAGACCCTTGGTTTAATATTACAAAGCAAAAACAAGCAAAGTAAAGCACCTTTAAAATCGGCACTAAAGAAAGTTACCACGGTTGATCTTTTAAAACGTTCTGCCACTGAGTTGGCAATAAACACAACCAAGGACAGTAGCAGGCGCCCTCGCAAAATCTCCATTTCCCAAGTTAATGAAGAGCTCCGTGCTGTATCACCTGTAATTTTAGCTTCGCATCGTCAGCCTAGACTTAGATTTAATCACCAAGTAGAACAATGTATAGCTTTGACTGATGAGGAGGAAAGGGAGCATGAAATTATTGAGGAAGAAGGTGACGATGAACAGAGATTGATATTGAGGTCATCGACAAGGGATGTCAACAATAAGGATGAGGATAGCAGCGATGGAGATGAAGACACAGATCAAATTATAACATCTCACATCACTTATACTGACGCTGCTGGCAGTAATGGCACCATTGGTCGCCGTCAATCGTTTATACCACAAAGAAAATCTATCAAGAAAATTGCCCCTGCTCGACTCAAGAAATCACAATCTGATCAAGACACCGACGATGCCTCTGTTTCATCTACTTCAACAGCATCTTCTTTAGGCTATATTACTAGCAGGTCGCCTGTGGTTTCATCACCTATTGTGTGTGATAATAATAATAATGAAGATGATAATGATAATGATGATAATGATGATTGTGATGAGGAGGAGGAGGAAGAAGAAGAGGAGATTCTGTCAATGTCTGACGTCGAAGAGTACAGTGCAATTGAATCGTTTTATCACAGACCTACCCACGGACAAACTCTGCGACAGGAAAGACCCTCGGCAAACACAATTAGATCATCTTCATCCAATTCCATTACTCAGTCATATAGAGAAAAAACCAATGCTGCTGAGCCAGCGCTAGTGATAATGCATCAGACAGCAACCGACATCAACAACTCTTCAAAAAAAGGCGACAAAACACTATTCAATAACATTGCTACATGGGCTGCATCATACTTATGGCCAGCCAACATCGAGGGATCGCCTAGCCCTCAGGCATCAGTATCGACATCTATTATTCCTTCCACTACTGCTACTGCGGCTGCTGCGTCAGCTACTGCTATTCGTATAGAAAGACGCTATGCCCCCCCTACTTCGTCCAATGCTTCTAGTTTGTAGATGGTGTTCATTTAAATTATTTGCTCTGTTATTATGTTTTATTATTTTGCTTTCTCTCATTTTTCATTTGCACAAACAAACGCACAAACACACAAACACACAAACACACAAATACACACATACACACACGCACGCACACACGCACGCACACACGCACGCACGCTCAGCAATCTATATATTATTTTAAATATAATAGTGTATCAACATTGTAATTTCTTTCTGTATTGGTGCATCGGTTTTCAGACATTGCTTTCGAGTTATATATTTAGAACGCTGCGCATTGTGTGGTATCAAATGCTTGTATATGCAATGGTCAGCTCCAATGTTTTATTAAGTCAAGCAATACGTCTCCCCAGCAAATGTTCAACAAGCGTATTTCTCATTCTTGAATGACATCAGGAAGCATTGTATGTGGTTTTATTTGACAGCTATATTAGTGTCTATTTGCACATATTTATTTTCCAGATCAGGGACAATAGTGCCAAAACAATACTCACAAATCTAGTAGCAGACACTTCAACCCAGCAATACATTGCCAATTGTTTAGTTTAAATTTCTAGCGAGAGTTGAGCTTTAGTATGTTATAAATAACTCAAGTGAGGTAATTTAACGACTGTCGTACAACATAAATTGGAATATATAAAAACAGAATCAGACGCACTCGATGATGCACTGGAATCATTTAAATGCATTGCAAGTTTCCAAAAGTTAGCAAGTAGAGTACAGCAGTTGGCACCTTATTGGTTCTCTAAAAGTCCAACTGTAATGCTCTGAAATAGTGATAGTAAATAGTTATAATAATAAAAAAGAGATAGTGTTTACAGACAACATAATTGTTTATTTATAAAGGGGATAAAAGAATATGTATAAACAGTTTTAGAGTAGAAAACTGTTCGAATAGCTATAAAATATAAATGTGAATTTTACAAATTTCTTTGTTTTGGATTGATATATTCAACGCGAAAAGAGGAGGATTTTGTTATGTGTTCTATGTACATAATATATAAATATATGTATAAAAAAAGAGCAAAAGCGACAGAGAGAATATGTATAAGCAGGTTAATGAACAAGGTTGATATTGGTACTAAAAGAGTAATTTCTTGAGTCGCCAACACTGAAGGATCTGGGACGGATTATTCTAGTATCTGAAACAGACAAATGGGAGACAGCCTGGTGAAGAGGAACAAAGCTGGAGTCGTTGGGAAGGGGGTTATTGGTACGGATAATAACAAGATCCTCCATCATATTTGAATGGGAATTAAAAATCTGTCGAAGTTCTTGACATGCTTCGTCGTCTTCTGTCCAGAGATGCTGGCTATATGCAGAGGGCTTCTTTGGGAGAGGTGTTATGATGTTCATTTTATACAAATTCGTTGGTATTTATAATATTTATAATAAGAAAAGAAAGAAAAAGGAACCAGATGAAAAATGAAACCCGTTTGAGATTTATTAGTCTCTTGTTGACATACCGATTAGCAGCAGAGGGGCTGATGGAGTTTCCTTTTGCGAAACAATTTACACATGCCATTATTCGTACGACATGATATTGGCATAGTCTGCTGATCAAGCTCGATATGTTCTGACCTGCTTTTGAGGTCAAGCGTGATTACGTATTTTTAAATAAGGTGCAATGACATTGTGGATTGAAGAAAATTGATCGCACAGTAAAGTTGAAAATTCACCGATGAAAACTCGTCAATCTTGAATATCTATGTGGTATTTGTTTGTATTCCATTTTTAACGGCAAAAAAGAAACGAGTATATCTCATAAATTCAAATAATTTAACTCGGGTATCTATTGGAAAGACAGATTTTCGTTGTGTAATATTGAATGCCTAGATTTTTTTTAGACCTTGAAAGGGTTCATTATTAATATATTTTAGATTGACAAAGCACATGGCAAGTTCCTGAATCTTGTGCATTAGATGCTTGTCTAAATCAAAATATGACATGTTGGTTCATATATCAAAATCAACAACTCATTTTCTCTTGCATCGATTTTAACAAGGAAAAGTTTTTTATAATTGCTGTTTGCTGTTTTAGATTAGACTGCAAGTTAGTTTATACATACCACGATATATGATATGATAATTCTTGAAGTTATTTTCAGTTTAAATATCTTTTTTTTGAATGAAATATCGGGCTGAAATATAAAGTATTTGCTAGATAGCATCATCTTCATGAGTTGCTAACTGTTAAAAGCATCGAATGCATGTATAAATTTTATGTGAAATACATTCTGGTAGTGGTATAAAATTTAATAGCGCCATAGATTAATAATGTGATAAAAGTTGACGCGGGAGCAACTGATACCAATATTACTTCTATGCAGCTATTGATTTGAATAGAGATATCTTCAACTACCTATCAAATTAGTAATTCACTACACATCTGCGAAGTATATATACAGTAACCGAACACTAGTTGAAGCAAAGGTCTTGCGTACAGCTGTAGCTCTATTATTTCTGCCATTGAACCAAGTCTTTCCTCGACCAAAGTCAACCAAAGAACCCTTTTAGAATTGCAGGGCCAAAGCTGACTATCCAAAAGAAGGTGGAGTAAGCCATAGAATGGCTATGATTACAAAGACAAGGAAGCAGTACGGAAAAGAAATGACATAATACGTCAAAATAGTATATTGTACCACAATTAGGCCTGAAAAGTTACACTTCATCAAGCAATAAAAACTTTCCTAATCACAGAAATTAAAAGAATCTATCATTAGATCAAACAACAAGCTAAGTGTTTATATTAGCGTAAGATTAGGATAGCTGCTATGGAATTATTCTGTTGTCCTGATGACTGACCGCCCCTGCTCACCGAGGATAGTATGATGGTTTACTACTAAGCCAGGACGGCTGATTAGAGGTTGCAGCACAACAAAGAATAACAAAAATACTAAGCAATAACGTTATAATTTCCAGCTAGTAAAACGACAACCTACTAATTTAAGTGGAAACGAGCTGTATCACATCGCCACGTTCGGGTAAATTTACCTTAGCGAAGCGAAGGTGAAAATTTACCCTTCACTAAAGCGGTCTACAGCTCGTGCTGCCGCAGGCCTGTTTTACCAATGAAATAAGGCGCTTATAATTTGATTTTTATTAGTTTTTATGCGGCATTGTAGAAGACTTCTTTGATAAACGATATTGTGAGTATATGACCCAGTATGATTGTCTATTTTGAATCTATCATCAGAGATCATTACTTTCACAGAAGTTGGCGTCCTCACACGTGATAAAGCGACATACAGTTGCCCATGACCAAATAAATGGCCTGGCAGGTACAAACCAACAGAATTCAGCGTTTGCCCTTGCGACTTCTTGATGGTCATCGCAAATGCCAGTCTTACGGGAAACTGGATTCGTTGAAAATCAAAAGGTGAGAGGCCTTCAGTGGCAAGAGAGATGAATTTGATTCTTAGAGATAAGAACTATGTTGCCAGCATTGGGCCCAGTAGCAATGATTGCTTCGATGACATTCGTCATCAGTGAGTTGATGATTAATCTCGTACCATTACTGATGCCAGCCGCAGAATCAATATTTCTGATTGCCATAATTGGAGCACCAATTTTCAAATCAAGAATATGAGGAGGCAAAGACCCATTTTCAATGGTGTTAAGCATCTCAACCGGAATTGTCTATTGAGATTCATCTTCGCAGGCTTGGTCACTACTGACGTACGACATTTTGCGCTCTTCAATGCACTCCAAGAGTATATCATTTATCACCTTGACATATCTGTTTTTTGCAGTGAAGATAGCCTTCCCAGCAAAAAGTAATCAAGACTGTTAGCCGCAGTGGCGATATCAAAGAATTTGTTTCTTATCAAATCAATCAAATTATCTCCAGATATGAGCATCTCCCAGGAATTTGGATAAAATCTGAAGGTATGTCTCTGGGCATAGTAATTGTAGGAGCAGTACCTTGACCAGCCTGAAGTAGATAATCAGCAAACTGTTGAAGTTCATTGGCAAGACCTAGATGGTCAGTTTCAAGAGCCTGTTGAACTCTCATGTTTTTGCGCAATTTCGTTGAGACCACCAGTGGCTAAAAGCTTGCTTTGTTCAAGCACTGCCCGACAATAACCGATCTGCTGGCTCCACGGATTATCGGCAAAATCTGACGAAAATCTCCACCGAAAACCATGAGAAGGCCACCAAAAGGGTGATTGACATTCATTATATCACAAAATGAGCGATCAAATGTTGTCATCAAGCCCTTGCTAATCATTGAGCATTCATTCTGTGAAATACATTCACTATGATGATCTGCATTCCACTTCTAGATTCATCCAGTTACCTTAAATTGATATAAACTACATATGCGCACAGATAATAAGATATGCAATACAGATTTATACTATATAAGATATAAGATAGAGACGGCACCATTAGGATGGATGACGCTATAGATTGATACTTATATCTCGACACGAGCCTTAGACATTTACTAGATTTAGTATATGCTACTACGAGCTTATGCTATATAAGATCTATACGCACTACAAGGCATATACTTGTATCCATGATACTAGCTACAGATACATCATGTACTACAGACTTGTACAATATGTGAAATGCTATAGATATGCTTACGACATGCTATAGACATGCTACATATACCGATATATGCTAAGATGAATACCAAGTGATATACACTCAGACATGTACTATTAATATAGACTGGATAAGACTATACAAGGAATGATATACGCTTATGGATCGATATTAATAATCTTCGCATAGAAGATTGATCAGGGTACTACCTCGGGTAAAGTCTATCTCCTCACTCAAATAGATTTATGAGTCTGCTGATATGTTGGTTAGCACAAAGTTAAGATGCTAGTTACGCAGTGTTGTCGTACATGTTAAATTGCGAGAATAGAACATTTATCCACAGTTTAAGTATATAACGGTTCATCTACCTGGCCAGTAGATGAACTGGAGCTTTATACACCTGTCGATTTGATAATAAAACCTATACCTTTACCAAGTTGACTTTATTTTTTTTTTATTATATTTTTTTTCCGTGAATCCATATAACAATTTATACCGATTCCACATAAAGAACCCCAAACTTGATTATAATTGTAATTTCATATCGCTTTTATTTTTACTTTTTTTTTTTTATTTCGTAAATCTTTCAAATTTACTGCACTGAACACTCAATTCAGGAACATATCCCTGCAATAAAATTGGGATCAATTTTATGTGAAAATAAAAAAAAGTAAAAAAATAAAGCCAGAGAAATACAATTATAGTCTTTCCATCTTTATTTTCCATTTAAAAGAAAACTGAAGAAAAGATACATGCTCTTTGAGAGAGCTTCTATTTATACTACTTGTAAAATTGCCTCACTACAGTGAGAATGCTTATTTTACATCTTATTTGAAGAATGACTTTTGTTGACATTCTCTCATTTCTTGTATTGTAGTTGAGATTTCGATATGTTGGTATTGAAATTGATACTATGGTTTTGGGCAGGATTGTAATATTTGAGGATCCTGATTATTTCTAATGCGACTGAGCTTTCCTTATTGTTGTGTAATAAACAAGCCATTTCTGGCATCTAGAATTATTGCAATTGTTAAAACAATTGCATTGCTAATTGATCTGCCATAATTATAGACAGAAGATCATGACAATGTACTTCAATTGAAGATTGAAGATTGTCCAATGATGTGATGTGATACGCTTGTGTAAAT
>MU619288.1:0-10561 GCA_025201805.1 Parasitella parasitica
TCAGATTTTTAGTATTTTCCAAGTCTTTCTCGATGTTTCTTTTAGTAAAGCTCTTTTATAAACTGCTTAAAAGATATTAAAAATAACCTTAGACAATAAAAAATATTCAGTAGAAAATCTACTATAGTGAATATATACAAGAATAATCAATTAACAGTATAAAGACACCAGTATTCAATGCATTAGGTACACTTTCATGTCAAATAACATAAGAGTTTATCCAATGATATCACTTTATTTTGTCAAAATCTGAATTTCAATTATTTTAAATGGGAGACCTCCAAGCTGGTTTCCCAGGCGAGTTTCCCAGCATACTTTTTTTAGATAACTCTTATTTATTAAACAGCCTAAGCAGGCTGTCTTTTAAATGTGGGACTCTAACTAGTGTCCTCAGGGTGTCTCCTGTACCCTATAAATGCTTTTCCTTTCAGATATATTTTAACCACAATCCTGTTTTAAAAAAAAAAAAAAAAAACTTGGTTATAGGCAAGGCGAATCCAACAGCAAGTGTCTAACATAGACTAAATGACATCTCAGATATGGTCATGATTGATAATATGTTTGAAAACAAAGAAGCTGCATAAACTTGCTTGTTTTATTGAGAAAAAAAGGGACTGAGATGTGTATACGGGGGGGGGGGGTTCCTTGTGAGTCAATTTACTTTCTCAAGTCCTTGATACGAACAGCAACAGCGTTGCGGTGGGCATCTAGTCCTTCAATTTCAGCTAAGCGCATGACAGTGTCAGCTAAAAGGTCCATTCCTTCAGCTGTGCATTCTTGAGAAGTAATGTGTTTAACAAAGCCATTAGTGTTTACTCCAGAGTACATGCGAGAGTAGCCATAAGTAGGTAAGGTGTGATTGGTACCAGAGGCATAATCGCCAAAGCTTTCAGGTGAATATTGACCAACAAAGACACTACCAGCGTTTTTGACCAAAGGCACGGCACCAGGTGCGTCCTTTAGATGCAAAATCAAATGCTCAGGAGCATAATCATTACTAAACTCCATAGCTTCTTCCAAAGTTTTCATACTCAAGCTGAAGGAATGAGGGATTGACTTGCGAATAATATCACAGCGAGGTAGAGCCATGGCTTGATCGTGGACTTCATTTTCGATCTCTTTCAAGTGTTGCTCAGTTAAATCAACAGCCAACAATACAACTTGTGAGTCAGCACCATGTTCGGCTTGTGATAGGAGATCAGCAGCGACATAAGCAGGGTTGCTAGTCATATCAGCAATTACGAGCACCTCAGATGGACCTGCAGGCATGTCAATAGCAACAAGGCAGGATGTATCGTTTTGTGCGACCATTTTAGCAGCAGTAACATATTGGTTGCCGGGACCAAAAATTTTGTCTACCTTGGGAACGGTTTCGGTGCCATACGCCATGGCAGCAACGGCTTGAGCGCCGCCCGCCTTCAACACATGAGAAGCGCCGACCTTGTGAGCAACATACAAAACTTCAGGTACAACAGAGCCGTCCGATCTAGGTGGCGTTGCAATTACAATTTCACGGCAGCCAGCAACCTTGGCAGGAATGCCAAGCATGAGAGTAGTAGAGGGCAAAATGGCAGTTCCGCCTGGTACGTAAAGACCAACACGTTCAATAGGACGAGTGAAGCGAGAACAGACAACTCCAGGCATAGTCTCGACCACTAAAGTCTCTTTATCCAACTGAGCATCATGGAATTTGTAGATATTATCATACGCTTGGTCGATAGCCTTTTTGGTAACGGGATCAAGTTCCATCTGAGCAGGATCAAATGGTGCAGTAATAATTTGGGTTTCTAGACTAACACGATCGAATTGGCGAGTGAAATCCAATACAGCAGCATCACCACGGTGTCTGACTTGCTGCATGATAGGAGTAACACGCTTGATGATCTCAGTAGAGTCGATAATGGGGCGCAATAAAAGCTCGTTTCGTTTCTTCACAGAGATACTCTCTAAATCAAACTTCATCATTTCAATACGGCCATTGTTGAGGACAGGCTCCGTAGCAGGGGCGGCGTTGCAGGCGGCTGGTAAAGAGGTCTTTTCTTCCCACTTGGGTTTGGCATTGCCCGCACGACGAGTAACTTTTCTGGCCTTCTTGTTCAAATTGTTTTCGATATCAGCCAAGGAAACGCCAGCACTGACACATTTAGTCAGGGCAAAGTAAATCAAATCTGCAGCCTCCCAAGCAACATCCTCTTTCTCGGTAGCATCGCATAATTCCTCCGCTTCCTCCATTATTTTGGCACGCAATAATTTAGCATCAGTAAACAAGCGAGCAGTATACGACCCTTCAGGAGCGTTGCTTTTTCTTGCCCTCAAAGTCTTTTCAAGAGCGGTAAGGCCAGAGTCTGCGCCAAAACAGGTACGAGTATTCAAATGACAGAAGCCTAATTGAAAAAAAAAAAAAATAAAAAATAAAAATGCAATTCAATCATCCAAAGCGAATTAAACAAAGTGGGTGTTTCCTTTTACCTGCCCCATGTTGCTCTACGACAAAACGCAACGCATCGCCATCGCAGTCGTAGTCAATACGCTTCAGGGTTTGAGTAGCACCTGACGTAAGGCCCTTGTGCCAGAGACCACGTTCACGGGACTGATATACTCCCTGTCCAAGACGAATCGACTCGGCGACACTTTGCTTACTCGAGTAGACCAAGCCGAGCGCCTTGTTGAATTCGTCAACTACGATTGTCGTGTAAAGCCCATCTGGGCGATCAGTCTTTGCAGTTGCTAAAAATGCTTCGGCAATGTTCAACTTGCTGGCATCGTCAGTGGCAGTCGTTAAAAGAGAAGCAGGAACCAACACATCGACATGCTCAGCGCCCAATTTTGCGATAGTATCAATCGAGACACCACTACCCAATTGAATGGCAAATGTTTTTTTACCACCGTGTGCCAAAAGACCAGTGCTTTCAGCAGCAATTCTTTTGACAGAGTCGACGTCGGATGTAGCGACGATAACAGTAGAAACGCCTTTGACCGAAACAGGGCTAGTGGCTGAAACAGCGATACGGTCTTCAGAGACCATGCCCATCAGTTCTTGCTCTATCTGCTCATACACTTCCAGGTCGAAAATGACCTTGAACACACCA
Organism: Parasitella parasitica; assembly: GCA_025201805.1. Taxonomy (NCBI): domain Eukaryota; kingdom Fungi; phylum Mucoromycota; class Mucoromycetes; order Mucorales; family Mucoraceae; genus Parasitella; species Parasitella parasitica. The sequence continues at coordinate 3,090 of MU619288.1, forward strand.
ACGTCCCACAGCTGTACAGCTTCATCGATTGACTTGGCATATGCCCAGTAAAGAGTAGACCCAGTCTGGCTGATTAATGATTTGATTTGATCGACTTGGCCATTGCTGAGAATCACAGAGCCAAAAAACGAGAGACAGGAATACAGAGGTGCTTGAGAAGCGTCACCCAAATCAATGGAAGGTACAAACATTGGTCCTTTTTTCTTAAAATGTAAAAAAGAAGATGTCAAAGATCTATTTTTGTTCACAGATGAAAGTATGTCAGTTTTTGCCTCTTGGCCAGTCACGATGTGTCATGATAACTCTTTTTTTTTTTTTTGTTTCTCATATCATAGGAAATAGATCGTCTGTCAAATGGCCCTAACGACGCTCTGGGAAAGACAAAGGGACGTTTGATTAACCCTGTTTCAGGGTTTTTGGTTTTGGTTTTGGGTGACAATCACAAATCGGAATCTGCCAGGTCACAAGGGCCGTAGAGATATACTGTATCTGGCCTATGAGCCATCGAGTGTTTGAGGTGCCTGACAAACAATATCAAACATTTGACAAAGAATAGCCTTTGTTGAGAAATGTCTAGATGCAATTAAAAAGCGTAATCCTGAACAGATTGATCAGTGGCCCCAAGTTATGCTACGGTATACGGTAAAAGATGCGCTTCATTGCGCAGTCAGAAATGACTTGTCCGCAATGTTGAACGCGTCGCTGTCTACTGTATTTTTTTTTTTTTTTTCACCATTCTTTCATTAAAAACATACTCAAATGGCAACGCTAGATGCATTCCTCACTAGAGGGAAAAAGAAAGACCAGTTACTTGCACAAGATACAAAAGTCAAGCATGCATTTATCAATCCATTTACAACAGCAGTGAAGAAGCCTGCGCCATCACTCAAAGCATCGCCCAAGCCGGCGAAAAGCCAAAGCAAAACTATAGCTCAGTATTTCACGCCTATGGATGTGGATGTAGAGATGGAAGAGCAGCCAGCAGAGGTCTGCACCATCCGACATAAGATGCCTGTTACGCACTTATGGAATTTGATGCAATACGAACTGGATCAAGATCCCTTCTACAGCCAGAATTTCGAACAAAATGAACGATCAATGAAAAGACAAGAGACCCCTATTCCAACAACAGCCTCAACACACTGTAGCCATCGTAGGCGACGAAGGCAAAGCGACACTGACCAAAATACAGCCCAAAAACGGCACAAAAAGACAGACAATGAACTATCTAGTATCATGACAAGATTTTTGATGATGGACACTGGTGTTAAACATCGACCTACTAGCATGGAGTTTATGGACGAGTTTTCAGAAGAAATCGAAGATTTAACAAGACCAATTCGTCATAAACAGACATCGCAAGAATCACAACTATTTGTGCATTACATAGCACAAGAATTACTTTACTGATACCCGTTATTTTTACTCACTTGGATTATTTACAATTATATATTTGTGTCAAGATTTACTCTTTTAAAATTGTATCACCCGTCTTGAATAAAGGTTTTATATATGCATACAAGTTTATCTACTGCGTTACGGACATATTTATGAAGACCTCAGGCACAATAAAATTGAGCTGCTAAAATGGTTTGCAGAGAGCTTCCAACCATCGAAAATAGGTGATAAACAGGATGCAGTCATTGACATTGCCCACGCTTGATTAAATAATTGGTATTCTTTATTATGCACTTTATTGTTTTCTTTAAAATGTCCCTTGTCCTTGACGAGAAATCCTGTGATAGCGAACAGTGAGAAATAGACAGTGTTTTATCTCAAAATTGAAAATCCCAAATTTCCAGCTCTATACATTCAAATGAAGGGTTCTTACTCAACATTGGATTATTAAAAGTTAGGCAAGGCTGGCTGTAGCCATGTGTCAGATCAGAATGCAACCAAAGCCCAAAGCATCCTTGACCACCACCTATTGCAAAAAAGTCTTGATCCCCATAAATCAGGTAATCGTTGAGCATGGTCCAATGGTACACGTCTACTTGCTTTGTGGATTTGTTTTGTTTCCATAAAAAGCTAATATATTTGCAATGGTTTTTTTTTCTCTTCTTATTAGTACACTACGCTGGTAGGGAGAAACACTGAATTCAATCCTTACCATTCACCTGTACCATAGCAGCTTGTATCAATGTGGACACCCTCTGACAAATACGCACCAAACACTTCATCCTGGCTATCTCGAATGACCAGCAAACATGGTCCATTGTTGAAACATTTCCGGTACAAGGTATTCAAACTTGCTCCATGCTGATCTAAGCTGTAGAGCAATGACCACGTTGATGCAACACTTATTCGGTTAGGTAACCATTGCTGAATCTAATGACAATGTGCGTAAGAAACAAAAGATTTTGTGTACAGCATAGTGAAATTTTACTCGTTCGCACGTTTATGGCTAACATGTAATCAAGACATGCACTGGTTGCAATTGACCGATGGATGAACTTTATAGGGGGCGTTGATTTTATTAGTGGCGTCGATTTACTTTTTACCACTAAACCATCCTTGCCCAAATACTTTTTCATTTCATACATTGAAGAGTAGCGCTTCATGCTTGATAATGCAATTGGAGAGGATGCGTTTGTGTAAAATTGGGTGCATTCGATCGTGGACGGCGTCAATCTTGAAGAGGGCGAATTGTTGAATTTTATCGACATTATGGTGAGTATTTTAGTGGGTTAAAGACAAAATGTACACAGTGTGTGTCCAAGAGCCTTTTATATTGTTTATTTTTTTGTTCTGTTTTTCTATAATAATGACGCTTTCTTGGATTTTCTGCCCCTTCCAATAGCGGGTTGAACCGATCTTATTGTTTAGATTTCACTGACCACCATCGCTATTTAACGTTTATTTATGACAAGGAAACATGCAAACATGCGCAAAATGAACTACGAATAATGAGCTATTATCTTTTTTGAATAAATAGCGCAGTGTTTATGTACCACAGCGAACGATCTTCTTGCTTGTTCCACCACCCCTTTTTAACGTTTCATTTCAAAGAAAGCACTTTGACCACACCTTTGCTATTTGCTGCTACTAGTTTCATAGTACCCTTTTTCCAGCAGACTGAGCTAATGAATATGCTTTCGTCCTCATGTTCCTAAGGACCGTGTTCAATGTACAGTTTGTCGAATAAAAATATCCAGAATCTTACATTACCAGGAAACGAGTATGTCGCAATAGGTTTGTCTGCATTTTTGTGGTACGTAAAAACGGTGTTGCATTCACTGCCGCAGGAAATCCAATCTCCATCTGTGCTTAAACCAACAAAATTCTTCTCATTTTGATGTCCTTCGTAGCTTCGTTTGCATGTTCTCGATTCTCTGTCCCATAATTTTAATGTACTGTCTGTGGATCTATAATCCCTGGTCAGCACCGATATCAACGTGTATTATACAGACTATACTTGCGCAGACACAATCTCATCATCATTCAGCCATTTAACATACGACACTGCTTTCTTGTGGCCAATGAATCGGCTCATTGGATGCGCTGGATATCTCAAGTCATAACAAGAGATGTGGTGATCTAGAACACACAATCTTAGATCACAGAAAAGGGATGTCTCGTTTCCAAGACTTACCTGCACTACCGACGGCTAAATAGTAGCTGTTGTTTGGAGCAAACTTAGCGCAGCATACGTTTCCTTTTTGTTCCAATGTGTGAACTGCTTTATTTTGCGATAATGACCAAACTCTCACTGTACTATCATCACTGCCACTTGCCAATAGCGTGGGATTGGTTTCACAATAGTCTACACTCCAGGCACGTTTTGTGTGTTCGCTAAACGTGTGCACCTTGCGCCCCGTGGAGCAATCCCAAATATCAATGAGGCCTTCATAATCGGAGGATGCAAGCTGTGATTTTATGTACGGCGACCAAGATAAACAACTAACTTTATGTCCACACATGAGGACCCGTAAAGGGTAATGGCCAGTCGAATATCCCATCATATTGAAATCAAACAGCTTGATTTCCTTGGTTACGCCTCCCACTGCAACCAGTTCTTGATCCCGATCGAAGCCTATTGTAGAGACTATAGAGCTGATTTGTCGATTGCCATCAGTGTAGCTAATCGTGTCTATAAGATCGAATTGGTTGTAGCGAGTCAATTCGTAGATCGAGGTGGATAATTCAGTCAATAGCTTTCTTCCTGCCAGACACAAGATTGGCTTTTGAGATTACACAATATTGGTCGAAAATTACCATAGACTTACGTTTATTCATATTGTCATTTGGCGATAATAATGAATGATACATGCTGCGTAGATCGTCAAATCTATCATTCAGGCGGTGGTACAAAGGCGGCGACTGTTCATCTTGTATTTGGTAATGCCGACGTTCTGATTCGACTAGTTCGTCTTTTATAACACCTTCGTTCTCAACGCTGCCTCTTACGTCGTCCTTATCGTCAAGTTCGTCGTCTGTGCTTAATATCTTGACAAAAAAAAACCCCCATTAATTGTACGAACCCTGGCTGTAAACTGGCACTTACCAACTTTCGCTTTCTATGGTCGTGTGGGGGGCTGCTGTCTTGATAGACCAAATTCTGAAGGTCTGAATTTATGCAGTTGTTTTCATTCAGCAAGGAGCGAACAGTCTAGCAGAGGTTGTCAGAAATTCACAGCTGCTAAACTTCCACGAAGCCAATTACTGTTTGGTTCTTTTTCTCTAATTTCTCTAAAAATGCCACGAGCAGTTCTTGCTTGATCCTGGTTTCATCCCTTTCGATTCTTTGTCGCTGTGAAAGAGCTGTTTCAAACACTGATTTCAAATCTAGAGTGGAAAAAATAGCACGATTTTTTTTATTTTTTATTAATAAGACACAATCTCACCCGTGGTGAATTCACTCACCTTGGCAAGAGAGTGAATTGGCCAGCGTATTTGCGATTGAATCGTTGCTTTTATTGCTTGCTATGATGAGTTTTTCTATCGGGTCAAGATGCTGATTGACAGGTTGACTTTCTTTAATAGATCGAATTCGGTATGCTGCGAGTTTGTTTACTACGGCGCATTCAATATCCATAATCAGTAAGAATAACACACACACACACACGCACACACAAGAACGTAACCAACACTTACATTGAAAATTAGGGAAAATATTGGTCTTGTTCAATGCTGAGCGGCATATTGGACAATCAGATTGATTGTCCAAGTGGAGCGAGAGGCATCCATGGCTTGGCTTGTTTTAGCGTCGTATTTCCATAAATATCAAGTAACAAGAGAAAGAGCTTACCAAAACGAATGGCCACAATGGGTTACATATACCTCCTTCATCAGATCCTGACATATTGGGCTTGTGAATAAGTGTATTAGCCCTATTTCCAAGACAATGCATACATCAAGTTACCATGCAAGCTCCTCGTCTATCTTTCCTGTTTCCTCTGGCTTCTCGGTTTGCTGACGCGAGCCACCCAGCAGTGATAGGATAGATGGCCAGCGGTTCTGCTGACTATCGGATTCGGTTCTGTCAGTGTCTTCACCGCCGTCAGAAGACATGTCTTTCAACGAGAATAGTAATAATAAGAATAAGAACAATAAAAAAAAAAAAAAAAAAGATATATTTGCATTTGTTTTGCCTGCGAATGTATGCCACTGAGGACTACACGCACAGGTTCTGAGTTTGTCCAAGCCTGGTTCATCCAATTTGCTTGACACATCAAGAAGGCTAATAAAAAAGCAGACTGTAGAAACAGTAGAAAAAAAAAGGGGGGGGGGGAGGAAAAAAAAAGAGAGAAAATACCAATTCTACTGGCAAAAACAAAGTGTTGATTTGTTGCAAATCAAATCAACAAACTATTCCCTGGCAGAATTATCTTTTTGAGCTGAAAAACTATTGTTGGGAACTTGATTTCGCAGTTTTCATCACAAACGTTGATTGTAAAAAAAATGATGGAAACGACTAGAGCAAATGAGCCTGATAGTTGATGCATTTGCCGTTATTTGCCTGTTTGTTTATAGCACTTTGGCCAGGGCTTGTTATTCCAGACATGTCTACATTTCTAACCTTCAACTCGCCCAATCTACCCAAAAAGAGTAGATATCGGAAACTCAATGCGATATGGTCGGTTATCTTGAGAAACTCAATTTAAATTTCTTCTTTTTTCCTCCTTCCTTTGCGAACCGTTTAGTTGCTTACAAATGAATCGTTTTTACAAGCTGATAGTCTTTACGTTGCTGGTTTCTCTTGTAAAAGCTCAGTTGGACAATCCAGTCGAAGAGGTATGTCCTTTTTAGTAGCTCCAGCTGGCGCAGAGAAAAAAGGGGGGTTTTTTTTTTTCTAAACAGAAATACTTCAAGCTTTTAGATGCCACTAATGTCGACCCAACAGAGCAACAGTCTGATATCAACTGGAGCCGCAGCGAGACATCAGAAGCAGACACGATTGAAAAGAAATCATTCATCATTTCTCTGCTAATGATTATTGTCTCTGAAATTGGCGACAAGACTTTTTTAATTGCGGCCATCATGGCGATGAAACACTCTAGGCTTGTTGTGTTTAGTGCTGCCTTCTCTTCCCTGGTAATCATGTCGGTATTGTCAGCGTTCCTGGGCCACGTCGTCCCCAATCTGATCCCCAAGGAATACACTGATGCGTGTGCTGCCTTGCTCTTCTTGTGTTTCGGTTTGCGCATGATATACGAAGCCTACCACATGGAGAAAGGCGCAGAGAACGAAGAGATGATGGAAGTCGAAGCAGAATTGAAGACAGTGGAGGATCGTGATAGAGCCAGCAAGTTGGAGGAAATGGAGGTTGGGGGTTTAGAGGCTGCTGCAGATGCCAACAAAGGACAGCAGGCTAAAGAAGGGTTGATGAATTTGATGCAGCTGGTGTTCTCACCTGTCTTTGTGCAAACTTTTGTTTTAACCTTTCTGGGCGAATGGGGCGATCGCTCTCAGATCTCTACAATTGCTTTGGCGGCTGCTAATGTAAGTCTACTTTGAATCTAGCACCGTGTCGAAAATTAACATCTTGAGCATCAGAACGTTTACTATGTCACTGCTGGCGTGGTTATTGGCCATGGTATGTGTACTGCACTTGCGGTTATCGGTGGCCGTATGCTGGCATCCAAGATTTCTGTTAGAACAGGTAGGGAAAACAAAAGGGAGGCATGCTTTGTTTATTTATAGACTAAATGTTTGCGATTAGTTACTTTTGCGGGCGCTATCCTGTTCCTTGTTTTTGGCCTATTTTATAGCGTCAATGCGTATAATGGGCTTCAAGAATAACTATATATTTTATGTGTACATACATGGCATTTCCTCTTTGTTTCTATCCTTTAGATCCGCTCATTTTTCTATTTTATTGCAGCTCGCATATGGAATAAATATCCGATTTTTTATCTTTGCTGGTGTAACCTTTCTAGATTACCAACAATTCGCGGGAAAAGGCTGGTAAAACGTCTGCCTATCTATTTTTTTTTTAAAAAAGAGGACGGCATATCTATACCAAGTATTTT
>MU619288.1:10736-41156 GCA_025201805.1 Parasitella parasitica
TAAACATTTTTTTTGGCCATCCAAATACAGCGTGAGTTTACCTTTGGTTGTTTCAGCAGAATAGGGGCTGCATGAAATTGAAGAGTCATCCTCAAGGATACATAAATGAGTGCACAGTTTTTTAAAAGTGTCGACTTCTTCCTTGCTGTCGTGATCCACTATGGGGGCAACAAATGTTCTCAGGTAATCTAATGCTTGTATCGTAAATTGGCTCGTGTCTTTTCGGGACACTTGTTCCTTGAAAGTGTCCGCTTGCTTGCATAGCTCGTTTAACTTTCTAGTACGAAGATAAAATAAACATTGGCGAACAACCTGCTTTGAATCCGGTCTAAAAAAAATCATTGAGATCTACTTGCCATTTTTTATTTTTATTTGCCAGTAACCAAAATACTTACTTTGCTAGCTTTAGTTCCCAAAAATCATCTAAGCGTTTCAATGGTTTTGAAATGTCGCCTGGATTTCCGCCAAACATAAAGTGCGATCTTGAATTGTAGTTGTAAACCAATTGGTGTGTATAGCGTGGATAAGGACTTATATCTTTCATGTGTTCCCAGTAGGTTGCTTCGTTACTTTCGCTTTCAAACACCTTTTCCCATTGATTCCGTTGGATATTATACACCCACAAGCAGTTTCTGACTGTGTTGCTTGGCTTTTTCTTCATAAATCCTGATAATACGTATATTTCTTGGCTCTCTATGTCGATTGTTGCACGCTGTGTGTACCCTGAATCACTCCCGTATAATTTGCAAAAATCCTGAGCCACCTCGGTCAACTTGTCGGCTTCAATATCGTAGCAGTAAAGATCGGTTAAAGACTCTTTACCGCGTTGCCCCCCAAATATGTAAATACGGCGAGTCTTGGGATCTATCAGCATAGAATGACCAGCCCTCGATTTTACAGTTTGTGATGCGTTTGGAGATGGCACGTATGAGCCGTTACTTGATCGTCTTCGTCCGACTGGAATCTCACTCACTGCCAAAAGTGACGATGACGTTTGAGAAGGAACCGGTGATTGCAAATTTGAGACGTTGTTAATGTCGTGTCTCACAATATTCCAAGTAAATTCGTCCATGTCATATGAATAGAATCCGCTATAAGTGTATGGTGCTGTATCCGGAGTAACTATACGGCCGCCTAGCACGTATAACTTTCTTCCTACCGAGTCGATGCACATTTGATGATCGCACAGCAAGGATGGCCCTCCATCAATCTGTATTGAAAAAGAAAAAAATGCTTAGAATTCGTCTTGGATCTATAAAATTATACATGTTATTTACCTGCGTATTTTCACTGATCTTGATCCACCTGTCTAAATCCGTAAAGTACTGGAAAAAATCCGAATCGTAGATTGTATGTGATGCCTCGGATGAAGATGCGCTGGACGTGCGAGCTTCTACGTATTTTCCAAGCACGTAGATTGATTTTCGTATAGGATCATAACACATGGAATGACAAGATCTTGGTGATGGTCCTCCCTGTCTATAAATCGCAAATAACCATTAACTTTTTTTGTCGGCCCCGTTTTCTACACTTTGACACATACAGAGTTGTATCAGCACTCAACATCCTCCAGCGGTTATCTCTAACATTGTAGCACCAGAAATCAGACAGATCTCTTTTACCATCCCAACCGCCAAACAGGTAGATTTTTTCACGCTCTGAATCTATGCAAAGTTGATGGCCGCCTCGACCACACGGAGCATCACCGTCTAATTTTGGCTTTGAGTTCCAGAAGAATATTACATCCACAAGAAAAAAAAAACAAAATAAAAAAAAAAATAAAAAAAAAAACTAACCATCATTAGAGGCAAAAAGTTTTTGCCAAGTTGGGAGGTATTTTGCATTTTCAACGTAGGATGTGAATATACCTTTTCCATCCGCGTCCAGTATGATTTTTTCGGCAGCTTCAAAATCCCCATTCACCACTACAGACTGGTGCAGTCTTTCAACCAAGGGGTGCTCCAAGTCGACACTGCTTGATTTTTGTAACGCCGAGTAAACATCCATCATGTTCTTCTGTCTGAAATGCTTCAAGCACAATCTGATCGTTTCCATCTCTTTATACTGTAAAATGATTCAGCTGTCAATGTGGGGTCCGATCCCACTAGTTTGCGGTTACACATATACCTCATTATATGCATCGTATACTTTGCTCATCAAGTCGTCATCCTTGACGCCTCTGACTTGGACGTACCAAATACTGTAATTGAAATTGGCACCAAATGTTGCGAGGGGAGTGATTTTTACGTATTGGATGGGAAAAACCTGCCGCTTTTTTTGTTAGAAAAAAAAAAAGTGCTTTATTGACCCTTTTGATGTAATACTCACCAGATTGTTGTATGTATATCTAATCGGGAAACACTCGGCTTTGTTATCGTCGGTGAGACCTTCAGAGAGACAGCATGATTAAAATAAACGTTCAAAAAAACCCCCCCCCCAAAAAAATGGCTCCGTTCTTTCACTTACCTTTGTGCGATAGTTCTTTCATATCACTTGGGTCCAGACCGCCGTATATCTTGAATTCCTTTAAATTGCATACGTGGCCTACCAGGTGTGTCATAGTTTTGCATTAATATTACGTGTTGGTGTGTGCGACAAGAGAGACTTACTACGATGGAATTTTCCAAACAGTATTTCACCTGTGCGTTCAAGTAAAAGTTTTTAGCAGCTATAAAGACTACGACATCGTCATACTTGCATGCCACAGCAGGTTGCTCGAGTTTGATTGTTATATACTGCGACTGATCGTGAGAGTTGGAGGACCAACGGGATGATTGTTCGGTAGGGTCGTTTACGCATATGTTTCGGGGATGATAAGGGCCTGAGAAAGATGAGTGGTCGTAAATATGGTATGGTAATGGTACGTGGGGCGCATCGGCAATGAGCGTTTGTAAACCGTATTCTGCTTTCATGTTTGCAAATGGATGAAGAAGGAAGGGGAGCAATTTCGTTGGAGGGCTTTGAAGCCGAAAACTTGGTCGGGGCTGAATTCTGCCTTACTGTGGATACCGTATAATAAGGCGTTTTTGATGACATTCCAAGGTTTCATGCAACGGAAAGTTCTCGCTTGTTGCTCTATTATATCATGTGCCCGACTACCAATCTGCACTTGAAGTGAAAATTGTGGTATATATGAGACAGCACCATTCAAGTGGCTTGTTGTTGTTACTCCAAAGCATTAATTTGGCAAGCCAGCAAGGGGGGGGGCGGATGCTGTACATCCATTTGGAATCATTCAACCGTACCCAATCACCAGTGTCTTGGCGATTTTTGCCTCCATTTATATGAATTAACCCACATCTTTTTTTTCTTTTTGCACCTTTTTCCTCTTGCTTGCAACAACCACAACACACCCATATAAATATAGAAAACGAGTTTTTTTTTTTTTTTTTTTTTTACCAAAATAAAGCAATCAGCTATCAGAACCAGAACCAGAACCAGAACCAGGACTAAAACCAACCAATCTACTGCTCCAAACAATGCCTCTTGAAGAACAACATGCAACCGAAGTGCGTAGAAAAAGAGCAAAGATAGTGAGTGCCTGTGGAGAATGCAGACGTAAAAAGACAAAGTGCAACGGCGAGCATCCTTGCAGAAATTGCGAGAAATCTGGAGTTCCTTGTGTGTACCCTTCTTCTTCAACAAATGACGATAAACGCAACGCGCCAAGCAAAGCAGCCCTGGAGGCCATTGAAGAACGCTTAAAGACAATCGAAGACATGCTGCGTACGATAATCAAGGCGCAGAATATGATTTCAGTAGATATGGATCCCGTAGTCAACAGCTTTCTGCACAGGGATTCAAAGTCGTCTTCATCGTCTGTATCGTCGCCTCCACTAAACCAAACGAATACACCTCCGCCCCAGAATCTTCCTCCAACTTCCCCGTCTCTACAAAATAGATTGCCGTCTATTCGAAGTCTATCCTCGTCCTATTCAACAGAAATCAAACTTGAACCAAGAGATCTTCCACCTTTAGGCTTTCAACCGTACGCTTATAACAATAATAATAACAACAATAATAATAGCAAATACCAGGCGGAGACCGAAGATTTCATGAAAAAACGTAAAAGATGATCCATTCTACATAACCGGATATAGCTTAACCATTTATAATTACATATATATTTCTTATCGCTTCTCTATTTCTTGCTTAATACTACTATACTTTATCTGCACTACTATTATCTTCAATATTCATAACGTAAACACAAGCTTACAAAACAAATCTCTGCAATAAAATCCTTTCAATTGCTTTTAGAATAATAAATATTAACATTTTTTTGTTTCTTTATTTTGCATAAACTTCCTTCATAGCTGCTTTGAGATGTTGAACAAAGTAAAAGCAATCTTTGAATGTGTTATACAAAGGCGCAGGAGCCACACGAATGACTGTGGGCTTGCGATCATCCACAATAACACCATGGGAATGAAGAGCACGAAACACTTTCATCATTTTAGTTGGGAACTCCAATGACAGCTGACATCCACGCTGTTCAGGGTCACTTGGTGTTAAGATGCGGATTAAATCTTGGCTGAATTCTCGCTTCAATTCATTCAAAAGCAGCTTCTCAAGATATCCGGTCAAGGAATAAGATACTTGACGTAGCTTTTCAATACCACCAGCTTTTTCAAAGATTTCAAGCGCTCCCAGAAGAGAGATTGTGGTGAAGACACTAGGATTGCTCAACTGATAGCCCGAGGCGCCTTCGCTGGCTTGAAACTCTGGAAGCATCTCAAAACGGTTCTCTTTTTGGTTGCCCCACCAACCAGCCAATCTACAATTTTTTTTTTTTTTTTTTGCTTAGCAACAGATTTCAAGTGCATTACACTGATTGTGCTCTTACCTTGGGCGCTCTTTATCGTCATTATACTTTTCATGAATGAACAGTCCAGCAATACCACCCGCTCCAGAGTTCAGGTATTTGTAAGAACACCAGCAAGCAAAATCGACATTCCATGCATGTAGTTGTAAAGGTACATTACCAACAGCATGAGCAAGATCCCAACCAACAATACAGCCCTATATAAGCAGTTACTACCTCCATGTTTGTTTGTTTTTTTTACAAAAAAAATATATATATATATATATAACATACAGCTTCTTTACCAGCCTTTGTAATTTTTTCAATTTCAAAGAATTGGCCAGTATAGTACTGAACACCAGGAAGTATGACAACAGCGATCTCTGTGTCTTTGTTGATGAGATCGATAATATCTTGAGTGTGCAGGATATCTTCCCCTGATCGAGGAGCAATGGTCAAAAGGCCAACATTTGGATCAATGCCTCTAGATTGAATGTGGGAGCTAACAGCATACTGCAAGTTTGAGTTAAGTCGGGTGCATGAGAGTATCTTCTATTCTTCCACTAAAAAAAGCTTACATGGTCCGAAGGAAATGCTTTTTGTTCAATCAAGATTTTGAATTTTTTTTCAGTGGGTTGATAAAACGTGATCAGCATGCAATGTATGTTGGAGGTCAATGTACTCATAGCAGTGACTTCGGATGGTTTAGCACCTACATGTATGCCCTTGTTAGTCGCAAGCATTTGCAAAATAAAAGCTTTTGCCTTGGTAAATTAGTTACCGACTAAATTAGCCAAGGGCTCCTTGACAAGTTCGTCAACGGTTGCCCATGGTCTATTATAAGGGTGGTTCCAATGGCCTTCTACACCTCTATTTCAATGACGACGAGTCAGGCAACGAATTAAACTGGATAGTATCATGATCAAACCTTTTACTCCAGACGTCCAGCTCCTCATTGATGAGCTCCCGAGAGCGCTTGGGCATTAAACCCAGGGAGTTTCCACACAAGTAAGTACAGGGTTCGTCTAACTCTTCTTCTTTTTCTAATTCATGCTATCAGTTTCATGCCTTCCCCGCCCCCCGCCCCCCTATATTTTTCATTCAGGTTTTACTCACCAAAAATTGGATTTTCCCCAGAAACCATGCGGCGTGTAGGAATAGCGAACTCATCTCGGTATTTTGAAAGCTCGTTATTATCATCTAATTCATTGGCGAGTTTCAAAGAGTTTAATGCAAGCTGCGAGCTCTCTATGTAGTTTAAAAGAGCCATTTTTTGAAAGTAAAACAAAACAATGTCATACTTGTAAAATGGAACCATTATATACATTTTTCTCGGAGATATAATGACTTGCTCAAGACCACATTCACCTTGGACTCGCTAATGCGGCAATAACAAGTAACTGCGTAAAATGGGCAATTAAACTACACTATGCAGTACAGAAAAGCATACAGTGAAGCCAAGAATAGTGATCATTCTTTAGTTTGGTTACAGGGCAACAATTTTTCACTTTCAAGAGAAAAATCTGCAACTGTCAATAAATGCTACTGATACCGATACGCTCCCAATGTAGGACAAAAACTGCTCTAATAATATCGTCATGAGGACGCCATAAACTAGTTACTGAGCTGATTTGATTTGTACAACTTTGAAAGTCTAATACACAGACTCAAGTGCTCGATACCACACCAAACGGTTTCCCAGAGCTCATGGGTACAAGGGAAAATGTATATCAAATTATCTTACTTCCAATTTCTTTTTCTTGTATGCTTACTTTGTGTCAACAGGGTGATTCACTCGGTGGTGAGTTGTAGTGGTACAAATAGTGCTCAAAGAATCAGACTCAATCGTCGACAGGGCTCATAGCCACAAACATGGAAGATGTATTTTTGGTTTCCTTGTCCATGTAACGCCCATTGATTTTCAATATATCTGTGTATAAAGTCCCACTCTGTTTGCGTCTCACTGACATGAAGGTTGGTGTTTGCTTGTCGTGTGGCTCTTGGTTGCTTTACTTTTGCCTGCGACTTTGATCAAGCGTTCTGTTCTCATCCGCTGATCAATGCGGCAAAACTTTGAAGTATCTAGCCCTGGTCACTTCGTCCCAGATTCTTTGATAGCATCGTGACATAATCTTTCTCCTTCAATCTATACAATGAGTAATCATGCCTTACTCCGTCGCAGATACACAAGCTAGAAAAATTTTAAACTTTAGATAAAGCAGTTTCCCCCCAGTAGCATATTATAATAAAGTGGTAGTCTGCCTGTGCTTTGAATATGCCAGGAAAAATATTTGATATACATTAGCACTAGTCGAAAACACCTATTCGACTCTACCTTTTTGACATACAACTACCTTTTTAAGTAATTTAATGCAAAATTTGAATAACAAACAACTCATTTTTAAAATTATTTAAAAAAACTTTATCAAAGATTAAACCATTTGGGTGTTCAATTAAGAATCTGAAAACGTATTTATATTGAATGTATGATTTTTAATATGATTTAGAGTTACTTTTTTGAGGAGATGATAAAGATGACATAATAATACTCGCCTCTCCCAAATAATGTTCTAATGCCAACAAAGTCGCTCTAACTGTCGAAAATGGTCGTAGATTATGATAGCGTCAGTTTTTTTTTTACTTGAGATAATTCGACATGAACATCATCAAGTAGTTTTCCTGGCTGTCTACATCCATTTGATGGTTCGTTATTTTTAATGTGAACGGCGAACAAACAAAAAAAAAAGCCAAAACATTAATTCTCAAGTGTGTTTTGTTGGGTATAATTGATTAATATTTCGTACCCACTCCCATGACGTGGTACGAGTCTACATGGATAAATAACTCCCATTCTTTGCCTTTTTCTTCCTCTCACATCAAAACAAAAAGAACAATAATGAGTGGTCAAAAGAAAGCTATCGTGTTTCTGTGTGAAGGTGCTGAAGAAATGGAGTTCACAATTACGGGTAATTCAAAAAAATTCGCTGGTATTTCCAAGCACATTCAATTAAAATTGATTCATATGCAATAGTCGACATATTGCGTCGTGCTAAAGTTGAGGTCACTGTAGTCGGTGTAGAGATTGCTAACGAAGTTGCTGTCTGCAGTCGCGGCGTCAAGATTGCTCCTGATGTGAAATTCAGCAAGAGTTTGAACTCTGTACGTTGTTCAACAATATGTGTCAGAAGTTTGCTTACTGAAATTTAACGTCTACTGGTAGGAAAACTATGATGCAGTTATCATTCCTGGTGGTAATGGTAGCGCAAAGACTTTATGTAGTCATGAAGATGCCAAAAAATTGATTATGGATTTTTACAACAGCAAAAAAATTGTCGCATTTATCTGTGCTGGCACACTCGTTGCAGAGAAAGCTGGCATTCCTCACAAACACACTGTTACCTCGTATCCTGCCTTTAAGAAACAATTAGAAAAAGGTAACCGTTGACCCTTATCTAAAGACATGCATTGCACCAACAATGTTTCTCTCCATGTAGTCTATACTTACTCTGATGATCGTGTCGTGGTTGATGATAACGTCATTACTAGTCGTAGCCCCGGGACAACATTTTTGTTTGCATTGACGATTGTCGAAAAATTACTTGATGTTGGGGTATGTACAGTATTCTTCCCATATATGAAACATTGAGCTAACGCTTTTCCTTATTGGTAGACTGCAAACTCGCTTAGAGATGAAATGCTCACTTGCTCTGCTCTCTAAAATGAAAACTAATAAAGTCATATTTTGAAATTCTGACATAGGCTACAAACTCATTTACTCGCTTTTTTTATGCTCGCAAAATCCGTCCCTGAGCGGAGGTGTAATACCAATGATCAACTGTATCACGGAAGGGCTTTTCATGTTATTTGTACAGTTGATCATTATGCCTTTTATTTTGTACATTTGCTCCAAGATCCTTCTAAAGCAACATTCTTCATCGGATCAGCACAAAATTAACGTAAGCATCCGAATGATATCCTGTGGTCCATAATTAAAGTATACATTGATGTTACTCAAGAAACTTGACAAGTGAAAAAAGGAAAAAAATCCGAGAAAAAACAATACAATGTTAAAGAAATGAGCCAAGTTTTTGTTTCAGATATTTAATTATAATGAATAATAAAAAAAAAGAACGTTCAAGATACTACAACATTTAAGCATCCTTGATCTTTTTGGTACCACGGAGGAGACCAGTACGACGAGCAGCAATTAAACCAACCTTTTGACCAGCAGGAGAATCACGAGCCATGGTAGAAGCCTTACCAATATGTTGATGGTTACCACCACCGTGAGGATGGTCAACGGGATTCATGGCAACGCCACGAGTCTTGGGCCAGCTGTTACGCTTAACTCTATACTTGTGGAAAGCACGACCAGCCTTCAAGAGAGGTTTATCAATACGACCACCACCAGCAACGATACCAATGACGGCACGGGAAGTAGAAGGAATAACCTTCTTGGAGCCAGAGGGAAGACGGATACGGGTCTTGCCATCATCACCATGGCCAATGATAGTGACATAGTTACCGGAGGCACGGGCAATAGATCCACGATCACCAACCTTTTCCTCAACATTACAGACAACGGTACCTTCGGGCACAGAAGCCAAGGGCATAACGTTGCCAATGTTCAAGGTAGCCTTCTTACCGGCGTAGATGAATTGGCCAGTATACATACCTTCAGTAGCGATGAAAGTCTCGGTACGGAGCTTATACTTGTAGGGGTCACGGAAGACAACCTTGGCAAGAGGAGCGCCTCTTCCAGGATCGTGAACAATATCCTTGACAATACCACGAACATAACCATGACGTTCAGCGAAATCAAAGACTCTGAGCTTGGCAGCACCCTTACGACCAACGGTGTGAGAGCGGAAGATGCTTCCAGCACCCTTTCTTTGAGCACGAATAACACGACCCATTCAAGATGATTAATTCTATACAAATAAACCTGTTAAATACGACGTTTTGTGAATGCAAGTGGAGATATCAATAATGAAAAGGGGTCGACAGGAGATAATAAATTGGAGAATCGAGTGAGATGTATGTTGCTATAGCGACATGATGATGCTGAATTGAAATGTTGAACATGTGTAATTGAGGTAGCTTCACAAGTGAAAGTCTTTGTTTAGTGGGCTGATATGCAAGGTATTCCATCCGAATTATTTCATTCTTCTTCCATATTCATTCATTTATCCATCCATCCATCCATCCATCCGACTAAAGCATCCATCCATCCACTCTCACTACTCGATTCTCAGCATAATTCATATCGTTGCCTCTATATTTTCAATATTGAGATCTTATTGCTTAAAACATACCCTATTTGGGGAGAAGAGAAGGGAGCTACACTGATCAGTCTTACTTTACTATTTCTGCTTGATCAGGGAGCCACCAAATTTGAGTTTGAAACGGGTCGCGGTAGCAGAAGCACTTCCTGCAGTACATAAAAGATGGCAGATTGCCTCTGTTATTACAGCCTGAGGAAACCTTAATTATTCACAAAAGATGTGGGATATTTAATTTCAGAGAAGAGGAATAAATTTTTTAAAAAAAGTGTAATCTTTATCAGCTAAGCGAATTCTAGTAGGAATATGTATATTTTATGGTTGTAAACTCGATTAGTGCAGTATGATTGGCCAATTCCTATTTTAACGCTTTCTGATTGGATGGTTCATCTAATTAGAGATTAACATCTCCAACTTTACAGAAAAAAAAAAGAATAAGCATGCAAGTAGACAATTATAATAATATGATAAAATTACTTTTTCTTTTTTCTGTAGTAGCGCATGTTATCTTCGTTCTACCATGAGGAACATAATTACTGCCTTCCATATGTGCGCGCTTTAGCTGCGTTTATTTTATGGACATGGAGATATGGCCCAAGAATTTGATAGTGAGTATCGTCCTCTCTTATGACAAATATTTTCATCAATTAACATCAAAGAGTTTGATGAAATGTCACCAGCTAATCCTCAAATACCTTTGTTGTTGTTGTATACATAGTGCTCATTTACTGCCTTCTACATATCTACATATTTCTGATATGCGCACCTGCATTACAGCATCTGCTCATCAAGGCACATCTATCAGGAATAGCCAACCATAGCTAATAAAGGATTGTATATTAAATCAATGCAAGCTACTCTGAGACATGTCAAGTGCATTATTACTCAGGAACAAGAGTCTTTATTATGAAAAAGAACGCCTTCCAAGCGTAAATAAAAAGGCAGATTTTATATACAGTGAGAAACGGATACTTCTCGTTTATTTTCGTTTGTTTATTTTTCAGTGTGCAACTTTACTCCTATATTGTTGAATACATCAGTTGTGTCAATCGCTACATACTGAAAATATTATATACATTATCTTGCTATATAACTATTATTACTCCCCTTATGTTACCTCGCTTTATAGCCTAAACTAATATTCCACCGTAGTAGCCTCGCTAATATATATAATATGAATTCCAAACTGTATACTACCTGACTTATCACAATTAGGAACATTTTGAACTCTTTTTGGACCAAGCCAGCTTTAACATAAACATGCGTCGCTCGACAGCTTGGTCGCGTCGTGGAACACAAGCACTTATAGAATCACCTTCTGTGAGGAGTGTTTCTCATAATGTCATCAGTGCTGTCACCACATTTAGTACAGTAAATGTGAGCATGAGAGAGATAGGAAATGTTAAGAAAAGAATGATTGTAGGCACAACAAAACGAAAGACATCTGGAAATGCGGGCGTGGCTACTCCAAAAGGCACTACAGCTGACCATTATCTACGGTTCATCAGTAATACGTTAGACATTATGGATGCATTTCCCAACATGAAGGGTTTCTGATCTGCTATAATTGTAGATAGGAGATTATGGCAATGTACTTCAATGGAAGATTGAAGGTTGTCCATTGATGTGATGTAATACACCTGTGTAGATTGGAGAAAAAAAAGTCTCTGTTTTAACACGGATCTGTGCAATAGGATACAGGTTGGGGCACTGTCAGATCAAAGACGTGTAGCCTTTGTCGTATAATTTTACATCGTACCCTGTCAAGTAGATTGTTACTGGGAATTAGTCCTGTCAATTAGTAATATCAATAATTCACAATAAATTTGTGTAGTTGTAAAAGGTATAGATAGCAGATGCAATTTCGATCTTAAAGTATCATAAAGTTTTCGTATCTCGTTAGCCTCTTTTTTTTTTTTTGTTTTTGTTTCTGATAGTTTCCATATCGTCATGGACAATGCTCCAATTAATTTTCCTGATGTAATTGATCCTATCATAAAGGGAAGAGAGTATAAACCTGTCTGCCTTTCACCCTACTCACCTGAGCTAAATCCGATCGAGATGTTCTGGAAAGTTTAAAAGATAGAGTAAAAAGAGGCAAGCCAAGCGACGTGAAAACCTTTACTTCTAGAGTTGTTAAAGGAAGTGATGATGTTCCA
This sequence comes from Parasitella parasitica, assembly GCA_025201805.1. Classification (NCBI taxonomy): domain Eukaryota; kingdom Fungi; phylum Mucoromycota; class Mucoromycetes; order Mucorales; family Mucoraceae; genus Parasitella; species Parasitella parasitica. Next base: position 22,982 of record MU619288.1, read on the forward strand.
ATTGAGCATTTGCAAAATGTCATCCAACATTCTATAGATAGTTTACCTAAATGGCTTAATAAAGAGCCTTTATAATCATTTTGACATTTGACCAAAAATTGGTCAACTTGATAAAAAAAAAAAAAAAAAAAGATGGTGAATATACTCTCAAAAAGCTGGGCAAGTTGAATTCAAACACCTGGTCATTATTTTGGCAATTTACGAATGTCCAAAAGAATTCAAAAAAAAGAGTAGAAGCACAGTACTGTTTATTTGTTATGGTTTTGTAGGCAACAAATAATACTAAATGGGCTTTTCAATTCCGGGTACCGGCCTTGTATATCACAGTAAATAGAATCAGTTACTTTGCTTGATTGTTTGTTATATGAGAATTTCGTTCAGGAGAAGAGGGGTAACTATAGCTATATGAGCAACCATCAAGTTCTATTCCCAATAAAGTGACTTGAGGCATTTTATATATTTTATACGATTGATTTTCTCGGAGATGTGGTCAAATTAGGTGTCTTTCAAAGTAACTGCATTAATATTTTGAACATCTTAAATGGAAAAACAAGAAACAAAGAAAACGACCATGGCATATCTAAATTCTTTGCAGAATGATGTTATGCGTATGAACGTCGACGTGATATTATTATAACATACGGGTTCCAGCCCTGAGTCGCAATTACAGTCTTGTTTAGAATGAAGTTGTGTTCCAAATTGTTGGGAAAAATATAAGAAAATGTCGTAATTTGGTTGTGGGTTGTTGCTTGAAATATATTTTGCGGCGATGACTAAAAAATGCACTTGCCTGTCGTCATTTTTTCTTCATTGTACGTTAAGGCCATTTGTATAAAACTCGCCTCCTTACTTATATGATATAAAGGAATCAAGTAGAGCTTTAACAAAAAACAGTTTATAACTGAAAAAAAAATCTCTGTAAGCCTTCACCTTCTCAAAAAACATTTTATCAATATGAATTGTTCACCTTTCAAAAATGATACTTGGATGATAATTAAAATGACGTAAGGGGTTGCCTGTATAGCCAATCACCGTGAAGTGCTACGCCAAAATGCTACAAATTATCTGGGGTTCAAGATCGACAGTTTCCTAAACGTAAAACATATAAAAGGAACCTCAATCTGTCGCATTCTCGTACGTTAACTTTTTCTTTATCTTGAAAAAAAATAGTGTATGCCCTAAAAAATGATATGCGATACAAATTGGTGTACCTTCTGTGATAATGCCATTAGTCCTTACTCTGATTCCCTCTATTGCTCAGAGGAGTGCCTACGTCAAGACGCTCTGATGCATCATCCGATGCTTGGTTATGACTACGCAGATCTTGAAGGATTTCCGCATAGCAGAAAAATGCCATCACTTGTTGGAAGAAAATCATCTGTTCCTGCTTCATCCATCAACGGCAGCAATAATGATTTCATTCAATTACAAAAAATCCCATCCTTGTCACCGTCATTGTCATCGTCAATTTCCTCCTACTCTTCAAATCATCTTTGTGATACAACTTCGAATATAGACAAAAGCAATAGCAACGATAACTTTGCTTCTAATGTCACCTACTTTCACCCAAAACTACGGAGCAAAATTTCCTCATCTATTCCTTTCATGGAACAGTTAAATCAAGCATTACTTCAATCTTAAAGAGCTCTTATTTGTTGACATTCGATCATATTACACATCATTTCATGCCATATATAAAAAAATCTCACACACAGACACAGACACAATATTCATTAACATATAGCATATCTCTCCTTTTTTTTATTTTTTTTTATTTTTATTAAACTGTAAATACTAAAACTCTAAAAGAAGGCTAGTGAAACTTATGATGAAATTCTTCTAGGCAATTTCAGTTGAAATTTATAAATTATAAGACGTTAGTGTCATGTTAATTGAGTCATCATCACTAAGGAAGAAACTGTTCTAGTGCCTTGAATTAGAACGCAACGAGATTTAGCCGAGATGTATCAAATCTGCAATAAATATAGATTGAACCGGGAACTGAGTTGTGCGTAGCTTTAAATTATCAACAACAAATATTCAGCCATGGCAAATTATTTCTGTTGCCATAGCGACCAATTGTCATGCAAAACACTTGAATCTCTCTTGGTATAAAGGAGAATAATGGGTCAAACAGAAATGAATCGATATCTGACAAGACAATCAATACAACATGGATCAACTTCTAAGGAGAAATACATAGCAAAGGAGGAATGGGGAAGAATCATTTTCTGTCCTGTAAGATGCGTGTTTAAAATTAAGGAGAAGGTGATCGCATTCGTAACGAGGAGAAGGAGGCTGAGAAGAAAGCGAGGGAGTGCCTCTATACCGTACATATTATTTTTGTGGCCATCTATTCGCGCAGATCAAGCTAATTTACGAGAAGCTTTCAAAACGATTAATAAATTGTAAGCTCATTCTAATTGAACATTATAGCTATCCATAGCAGATTAGTACTTACAGAAATGTAATCATTTAGAGTGTAAGGCTGCGATGTATATTATAAAATAATTATTGCATTAGCCTTCCTTTGGACAGCTCAATAGTGCAGCGGCGCTTCCTCGTAAATTTCGTCGTACGTTTTATGTCATAATAGGTTTGTTTTAGCAAGACACATGTGTATTTTTATCTCTTCGAATTCAGGTAAAAATTGGTTTTATATATGCCATTACGTTATTCACTCAGCTCAGTCTTATTTTTAGCTTCAAGCATCAAAATGCAAATGTGTTTATCTATATACTCAATTGAAGTTGGGCGCAGCTTTTAGTATTTGGATGTTTTCACATAATGGAACAAAAGAAGGAACTATGACTTTGTGTCCCTTGCCCGTATCCAACTCTCCTTGAAAACACAACTTTTTTTTTATTTTATTTATAAGATAATAAACTAACAAAGCCTGAATAATAATAGCAGTTTCCGTTAAATGTGTTGTCCCAAATCAGTGACATTATTTTACAAAGTTACAGAGTACAAATGTTAAAAATAAATAGTTATAAAGTAGCACCGATGTAACAAACGAATCCCAGCTTATTAACCAAGCTTGTTTATGCCGAGTGTAACTGCAGGTATTGTTGCAAATGAAGCAGTAGCCCACAAGCTGGTTGCCTGTTTTGTCTACTTCGTCTTGCATGCTTGTAAAAAAAAAAAAAAAAAAACCAGCTTATAAAGCCAATTCTCGAAAAACCTCATCCCTTTGATTTCTTCTTTTTATCTCGTAAATTGTACATTTACTCTTGATATTTATTAATTGACCTTCCTTTAATACAACGATTATGGTTTCATTCAAGACATTCCTCGCTACATCAGTTACTCTCATTCTCGCATTTGCCAGTGTGGAAGCTGCTGTTTCGCCTACCTATCCTTCTCCTGGGACAATTCAAATTGAAGGCCAATCCTATGATATTACTTGGAGTAAGCTAAACTATGTTAGCTACTGAGATCTATTCATTAAATGAACAATTGGTTATTTAGCTTTCGACGGAAAGGATCCCAAAGTCACCTATACTATTGGTACATATTACAAGAGAATTTTACCAGAATTAACTTCTAACAAACAAATTTTATAGATTTCATGACAGGCTCAAATGATGTTCAAACTAAATTGGAAACTGTAGCCACTGTAAATTGTCATTATCATGCCATGTCAATCAAAGAGCTAACGAATATTTTATAACGTAGAATGTATCTGCCAGTGCTTTGAAATATACTTTTGTTACCCCTCAAGTAACACCTAATTCTGCAATCTATTTCTTTATGTTCACAAGTACAGTCTATAATCGCACAAGTCAAGTTAGAGTCATACTGACGATTTATTTCTAGGTTCTGATGGTGTCGCTTCCTGGACTACTCGTTTTGGTATTGCAGGTGCTGACGGTAAGCTTACCAAGGAGACTGAAAGCACTCAACCTAACGGTGATGCTATTCCTTGGGGTACTGGTAAGCTCATCAGTAGCGATGCCGCGGCTAATGCCACCAATGCTTCATCAAATGTACCTGCCACGGCTGCTGCTTCTTCCACTGCTGCTGCAGCCTCTTCAGCTTCTTCATCCGCAACCGGTGCCACCGATGTTGCTGTCTCCGTTGCCTCTTCCAGTGTTGTTGATTCAGATGTGGCTAAATCTTCGCCAAACGCTCCCGTCCCCTCTGCCGCCCAAATTGTTTCTAAAAAGGACGCCAACAGCGGCTCCATGGTTAAACCGGCTCTTACTTTGGTTTCGGCTGCTGTCGCTGCCTACCTAAGTCTCTAGATCTTGATCCTCTAACTTATTGTAACAACCCTACTATTATATCTCTTTTATTAAATCCCTGTATTTTTTTTATAATATTTTTATAATTTTATTTGTGTCTATATCAAGACAATGTGGCATAAGTGTTATGTCTTCACAGCCACACTGCATTGTCAACAATAAACATTCCAATAATAGACCAAGCTTTCTTGGGTCATTAGCATTGAAAAACATGAGGTTTAAAGGTGATACCGTACAACATTTGATCTGTGAAATCAAAACCTTGTGCTTCTTTGAGAATATTAAATTTTATAAATTTAACCCATACTGAGCTGATATATACTCATTGGCAATTTATCAGTGAGCTAATGATATAAAAAAAATAAATAGCACAATAAAGAGGTGCAAAGTTTTGAAACGCTAAAGGTAGAATTAAAAACTTTGATTTTCGAGAGATTTTGTTTGCGCCTTGTCAATAAGCAGGCAACAGGATTACATGTTGAGCGAAAATTATAAAAATGCAAGTTTATTTGAAATTAAAAGTATAAATATTATATGGGATTAAGATTTTCAAGGAAGTAATGATCTCTATCTATCTGTTCTATGCAGTAAAGTGTTCAAGTGTTTGCCAACGATCGGGTATATTTAATGTACTTGAGAAAAACTTTTTAAGCGCCAGTGTTGGTGGTATCAATGCCATGATTATTACTGAATTTACAACCCATAGGGTCATAATAGTGACCGACAACGTCGGGATAATTACCACATCGCATGGGATCACGACTGTAAGCACTACTGACAATGGAAGGCGCAGGAGACGCATAGCTGCTATAAAGTGAATTGGCGGGAGTAGATCTTTCGTCTTCTTCTTGAATTTGTTTTTGGGCAAATGCCTTTTTGATAAGCTTGGAGAGATGCATATGGAGACCCATTGTTATACGTATGTTTGTAAATTTGAGAAAAAAAAGAGGGTGTTTCGTTCAATCTCGAGTCCTTATATAGCGTAAAATATTCTGTCAAAACTGTTAGCCGTGCTTTCCGTACTTTTCCCTAATCATGTTATAATTGGCTCAAACACCCTATTAACTGTCTATATTTAGTAATCCTCGGACGTAGAAGATAATACGACACGCTTCAAAAGTGATTTACATCGGATCTGATCCTCATATCGAGGTAAAAGGCCCATTAGCGTCATATGTGATCAATGAAGAGCCTTTATACCCATCCAATATAGCTGAGAAGACCTCTAACGCTCTTCAGAAATTTGCTAAGGACCACTTTTCATAGCTTGAATAGTGTATTTTTTTGTTAGTAGTTTGATATATTTCTTCAATTTTGTATATTCCTGTTAAGGCATTATTTTTTTTGATCCCAAGGAATACTGAAATAGATTATTCTCTTTAGAACTTGGCCAAAGGATAAACGTATATGCTCGACAAATATAATATATTTTTATTGGACAATCATGCTGAGGATTTTTTGGTATTGGTTAAATATGCTATGATACAATGAATTTGGATATACACGGAATAATGTTTAGACTGTTGATGCAACTGGAACTGCTGCTGCCGGTGGGGGCGGGAGAGCACCTGCTCTTTGCAACCAGTTAGGTCTCCAAAGAACTGGCATAGCAGGCATGTATCTTCCAAAAGGCTGTTTAGTTATGTATCGAGGATCATTTCGAGTTGACATGACCAGAGAATGTTGCATTCGAATATGCTTCAAGATTGTCTTGTAAGAAAAATAATCACAGCCACATATTTACAATGCTTACCTCTGAATGATGGCCAATAACCTGAACTACAAAAAATACAATAAACGATATCACGATACAAGCCTGCATAATGTAGACACCACGATACATTTTGTACTCATGTTCTATATTCAATTGTGTTAATGAATCATGAACCATGAACCATACGTTATCCGATCTCTTACCATGATTTCTGTCTAGTGTTGTAGTAAGGCAATAATTAAAGCCAGTATGAAAGTATATGTCTAATCCCATGAAAACAATGTAAGAGCCACCGAGTGCTGCTCCCAACTGGTGCCAGAAACACGAATAAAGCGATAAAATCATAAAGACCACGACAAGTACAGTGAGCAAGATAGCTCTTCCAGAATTTGATGTAATTGATAAATTATCCTTCCAGCCCAAAATCCACAGACCTATTGTGAGACCTCCGAAACCACCGATCAACATGAGGTATAACTGGATCGTAACTGACATACACGTAGTTACCACTATTCCCACTATAAATGGTACAATAAAGTATATAGTTTCACGATTCTGCCCATAAGTTTGTTCAGGTTCAAAATTTGCGAGCATAATCCAGGTAACAAATCCCATGGTTATGAAACCTGCTAACTCTTGTGTACGAGTGCCAGCAGCGGTTTTATCCCACACCGGACGACATGCAAGTAATAAACCACATACAATCATGACAATGCCCCCCAAAACACCCTGGATACTTAGATTGTATCCATCATCTAGGTTTGAAGAGTAGATAAGTACACAATATGTATAATTGACAGGCAAGTTGCATCTACCTAAATTGATGGCTTTGTCTGGCAAATATAATACGCCTGGCTTAAATGTGGGTGTATCGACTGCTGGGGCTGCACTACAGCACTGAGCTACAAATACCAAGATTAACGTCAACAATATTTGCAGCATGCTGGCTGTTGTTGATGCTGACAGGATATTTCTTGGAGGCATTTTTCGAAGAGAAAGGAAAAAGAAGGATTTGCAGCAGACATTCTATATAAAAAGGAAGCTTATAAACAATAATAACAACATTTGAATCAAAAAAGTCAAGGTATAATAATAACCCTAAATAGGCAATTGTCAAAGCCTTGTTGTACGCCCTGTTTTTACTATACTAAAAGGAATGTTTTGATTGTAAAGACCAGAAATAGTAGCTTTTTCGTTCGATCGACACCACCCCATGTCCACTGCCTTCTGAACGTATGCAGCTTTCACTCCTTTTTTTTTAAAAAAAAAAGAAAAAGAAAAGTACCCCAGATATTCTACCATATGTGGAGGCATCGACAAACAATAAAACAAGACATGCATAGACAGGATAACCAGATATTATGTTTCATACTTGACCATCTCTCACGTCTAGAATCAAAAAAACTTAGTAGATGAGGACTTTGTAGCAATATAATGATGGCCCCAATATCGTTACTGTTACAAGTGTTGCTGATCTTGTTGAGTTTACAATAGGAAACAAACTTGCTGCTCGACGGCATAAACGATAAGCAATGTCCGAAAAGATCTGTATGCCATCATGACCTTGACTCTTGCACACAAATACACAGAAACTACCCCGAAAATAAGTATTTTTTACCTTTTTTTTTTTTTATTACTATTTCCTTTGCTTGTATCAGTATATATGTATATGTGATTGTGTGATATTGTTGATTGTGGAGGTGAGGGCGAGGGTGAGGGCGAGAAAGTGTATTTTTGTGTAAATGTGTATAATTTCAAATTCTGAGGAGCATATATAATCCTTTCATGAACTCATTGAACATCTTGCATGTGTGTATCATCTTGAGACTTTGATTTTGTATGTTGAGGATCAATGAAAAGAGTTTTCCAGCTTCTCATTAAATGCTGACAGCGATCCTTGATCACGGTATCGTCCTCAAATGGGTAGGAGCAGGCAGCTTTTACAACTTTACCAATCTTAGTATCCTAAAAGTGCGAATTAAGTGTTTGTCCCCCTCCCGTACTCTCCCTCTCCCGTATACACTTACTTTAAGAACGTTATAGGTCATTGGTGCCTCTTCGATCTCTTTGATGATTTGCAATATCTTGGGATAATCCTCATGTGGAATTTCACCCTAAGAATGAGGGTAAATTTCCTCTTTTTCCAGCGAGAACACACACAACCCAGACATACCTCTTTCTTGTTGTATACTAATCTTTGCAACTTGTGTCTAATATGATACATTTTCTTATATTCTGGTGATTTCTTGTTATCATCTTTTGAGGGATCATGAGTGATGGGAGATTCGTGGCCTTCTTCTTTTTCAAGTGACATGGATTTACGCTTCAAATAAAAATAGATTTTAGAACCCACAAACAATACAAAAGAAAAGCACACTACTTACTCTTCTCTTTCTATCCAAACTATCGCCAACAGCAGTGTCGCCTACAGCATCTTCCTCGTCTCCCAACGCTAGCTTACGACTTTTTCTTTTTTGCGCTGCTGATTCCACTGTATTTACCTTTCGTTTTGTCGGCTTACCATTTGCCACCGGCTTCTTCCTGTTAGCCACTGGCGTTGATGCCTTTTTTCCCTTCCCTTTCTTCACCTCTTCCTCATCTTCCTCTGCATCTTCACCGTCTTTATCTTCAAGCATTTGCGCTACCACAGAAGGATTCAGCGCTTGACGTACTGCCATTTCCAAGTCTTTTGTTTTGAACTTCTTTGCTTTGAGGTCATTTTCGACATGTTCATTATCAAAAGGCCTAATAGCATCAGGACCAAAAAATCCACTGAACCAAAATAATCAGCACCTGCTTCTTGCTTTGTTTATAAGAGACTTACTAATCTCTTGAGCCATAAAAAAACACGGTATACAAAGCGTTCTTTGTCTTGCTCTTTTGCTTCAGTACTTTGGCTGGCACATTTGAATCCACTTCGATCTGTAAACTATTTGTAAATACATTTGGTTATGGTAAGGTAGCCTTCTTAATTACCCTGGCTGGCCACCAAGGATATCCTTTCAGCTTTGCGAATACAGTTGTTCCAGGTAAATACTCTGTTCGTCCTTGTTGACGCATGGTTTTATATAGTTTCTCTGTAACGACTCGTTTTTTTTTTTTTTTTCTTTTTTTTTTTTGGCTTGGGTTAATGATTGATAGAAGCAGAACGGTGAAAAGAAGAAAGGTGAAAATGCGCGTTTAGCTGCAAAGAAAGAAAGAAGGAAGAAATGTGGTAATCCAAACACTAAAAAAATATGGGAATTTTTTTTCAAACCATCATATGATTTGCCGTCTTAATCTGGTTCAATTAGCTGCATTTCATTGCTTGCTTTTTCGCCTGGCTTGACAGCACCGACATTTGATTGCTGGGCTTTAGTTTTTTTAGGATTAGAGTCCATCCTGCTTTATTCTGTCAAAAAAAAACATTCCCCAAAAGCATCGTTTTTAAACGGAAAAATCGATGGTGGGGCGTGAAAATGTGTGGTTTTATTTATGTCTTTTAGTGATGGTAGTACGAAATCAATTACAAGATAAATAATACAGAAAGACATGTTTTATTCGACAAGTAAAAGTCATACATATGATTTGCTTAATCTTGTTCTATTTACAGCGTATGGAACAGGCAGAGTGAGAGGCTAATGTTAATCTTGTTTCTTTTTTTTTTTTTTTTTTTTTGCTCTCACTTATTTTTCTGCTTGTTTGAAGATTGATGTTTATTTATAGCATTCTCAAAATGACGACATTTCTTCCAAATTCCATGCTTTTCATTATTCCATGGAGGCATCTCTTGACAGATCAAATAGCCTAATATGTCACTATGCACTTTTGACAGCTTTGAATTTATTTTCTCCTTGGCGATACCGGAAGAAGTATCCTTACACTGTCAAAGACAGCCCCCCCCCAAGTCTCAAGCAGAGCTGTGATAGCCGGTAGCCAACAAATTGTTATAATCCTTGCATTTCCACGAATTTTTCTTTTACAGAATTTTGGTAAGACTAGAAAGGTTCAGCAGATATCAATATTGTTAATAAGCCTGTGTTGAACTTTCACTGGGTGAGCTGATGTTCCAATTTTCTATGTTTTTATTTGTATCTTTTATACCTCTTTTGCTTTTTTGGCACGGCTGGGGTTTGTGGTGATGATGTCTGGGCTTCTGCTTGTGCTGGCGCTGGTGATTGTCGGTTTGTATTCTGTAATTGAAGAAAAGAACGGGAAAGCATACAAGTAACTCATTACTTGTTTATAATAGTCTTCTGTATCAAGTACTTGAATTTTTTTTGTTACAATCTGCTGGTAATAGACAATAATATGCTTGTATTGAAGAGAATTTGCTTTCGCTTGAAAGTAGATTGAAGATGCTTTGTGTGTGTGTCTGCTTGATCTTTGGACTTGGAAGCTTATCCTAAAGCATCAACAAACGCTTGCTCTGTTATAGTATTGCTTACCACAAACTTTCTATTAATAAGCGAGTTAGTTAGAGATCAATATTGTCCTTCTCTCCCAGTGTGTATGAGGTCCTTTTCTTTCGTCCTATATTGGATTGTCTTGGTTTCTGGCTTGCATTATATCTTGACTCGATTGACATTATAAACTGATTTGGCTCCCTTTTAATGTCAAAATTACCCTGTGGTGTTCATCGTTGGTATGTATTGAAATCCCAAGTATATATCGAACACGCTAGACATTGTAACAAGGTCTCACTAAGAATACTATTGGAAACAGAAGAGCTTTTGTTGTTATTGGAACACGGTCGATATCATTATTGCTGACAGTAAGGTGATGTTGAGATTTTTATCGATATAAACTTGACCAAGTTTTGCGTTAATTTATGAGGTTATTGTCGTCTATTTGATGGAAGTCAAGGCTAGGCAAAGAGTGTCTACAGTTCGATATTAAACGACTTGAAAGGAGAGAGAAAAGCATATGATTGCAAAGTTAGAAAGTCTAATAAACGTTTAATGCTTGAAACGGCATCTTCAACGCACTTCTCAGCCTGTTAAGAAAGAGCAATAAACAAAAGCATAACTAGTGTCTCTTTATAGAAAGTTACAATTAAGCACATCATGATAAAGTTGGGAATCTTTATTTGGACGAATTTTTATAAGCTCAAACGATTTACCTGATAGAAGATATGAGAACTGTGATGCTCTGTGAATAGGAAGGTAATGAACGAGGTGGGAGTACTTTGAGACTGCGGACACCAGTTTTATTATGCAAAAGCTCGAGCGAGAATTCTATTCTACAGCTGATAGATGTCATATACAAACAAGGGTGGCAATTGAAGATTATAAATGGCTTTGTTATTTGGCCGACAAAAAAGCTTGCCGCCTAAAATGCTTTTTTTTTTTTTTTTTTTTTGGCTTGTCCAAGTATTTTTCGGCTAGTCGCCCAGGTGTTTATTTTTTTGGTTTCTGAGTGAAAGACAGAAATTTGTCGCCCAAAAAAGCAATATTCAAACTTGGTGCTAAGCATCAAAACAAAATTTCGAAAACACCAATGATTTGCCAGCACTGTACACTCACAACTTATTGATACACTATTATAAAGGTAGCCGCGCTGGTGCGAGTCGAGGAACGTGAATGTGGACAGATAGAATTTTTTCATGTGGCCCGCGACTCTTTTCTTGTACGGACGATAGATGATGAATACAGTGCTTACCATATTAATTTTCATAGCATTTGTATACCTAGGAAATGCACTGCCTGTGCAAATCAGCAACGAATTATCTTCAGAGCACGCTTATCGCTGGCCTTCTTTGCTCAGTGCTCCAATGGTCAAGTTGCTAGGCGATGTTTGTTACGAAAGTCTATTCGAAGAATTTAATATGGATGTTCCTTGCTTCAAGCTACTCATCTCGAAAGGGCTCGGAATAGGCATTGTTATTGGAGGAGCCGTCGTAAAGATACCTCAGATCGCAACCATTCTCAAGCATCGTTCAGCACAAGGTTTATCGTTGACATCGTTTTTATTAGAAACGTGCGCTTATCAGATTGTCATGGTGTACAACATGCGATTACATAACCCATTTAGTACTTATGGTGAAGTTCTATTCATGACGTTACAAAATATCGCTATTTGCATGCTGATTGTTTGGTATACCAGAGAAAGACATCTTTCTGGAGTTACGTGCCTTGGGTTTATCTGCATTTTTGCAATGCTGGTACTTGTGCCTAGCTGGTGTATGGCGCTTTTGTACGCGTTGCAGATACCTATTGGATTAGCAAGCAAAATTCCTCAGATTCGAGCCAATTATTTGAATCAGTCTACAGGGCAACTGAGCGTATTTGCGGTTCTAAATTACTTTGCGGGAACAACAGCACGAGCATTTACGACATGGGCTGAATTAAACGACCTCGTTATGTTGGGAGGTAATCTGTTAGCAAGCATACTAAATGGCATTTTGGTGTTACAGCTGATTATATATTGGAAAAAGCAGCCGTTGTCAGCTAATAATGGTAGTGAATGGACCAAAGCAGATTAAGAAGGCTTCCTGATCTTCCTTTTACCTGGTCTTTTGGGGGATTGTGTGATTACAAGAGAGGAGCGGCAAATCTCAAGCTGGCCTTGAACGTGAAAGAAGCTTACAAACCGTTTCTATAAATTTGTACAAAAAAAAGATTTTCTATTCTCAGTTTTTTCCGTAAATTAAACAAATGTTACCACAACTTTTTTATAAAAAGCCAATTCAATTAGCTTCCTTTACCTCTTTTTTAAAACGTAATAAATTTGCTACCATGAGTCCTGCTGTGGAACAAGAACAACAACGGCCCGAGATCTCTGTCGAAGAGCAAATTAGACTCGCTGAAATTGAAAGAGATGATCTGGACATTGTCAAGATCAACCGTGCTGACCCTGCCATTATTGAATATGAAGCTTACAGCCATTCATCTGAAAGCGAAAAGAAGCACTCTTTGACTGTTTCCGTAAGTAAGATAGACAAAGTCGGCTGGAAACCATGTATTAATTCAGGCACATTTAGACTTTGAGAGGTCCCGGTATGATCATTGTACCTCCTGTCATGTTCTACAACAAGACATACACAGAATTGACTTCTGTTCTCCATCTTGGCAAAAACATTTGTGGCCACGATGGAATTATTCATGGCGGTTTGGCCGCCACAATCCTTGATGAAGCTTTGGCTTGTGTCGTAAGTATATTTGGCACGGTGTTGTGATTCAATCTTTTGACACATTTTCCCATATAGGCAGTCCCTGCGTTGCCCAATATGTTTGGTTTCACTGCCAACCTCAACATTAACTATAGAAAACCTATCATGTCAAATCAATGGGTTGTTATGAAATCCAAGTTGGATAAGAGCGAAGATCGCAAAGCATATGTTTCTGCCTGGATCGAGAGTTTAGATGGTAAAACTGTCTTTACTGAAGCAACTTCCTTGTACGTTTCTCCCAAAATGCCTGTCAAGAAACCCGAATAATCTATTTAAACACTACACATTTATACAATAACATATTTAATAATTATTAGCTTTTGTTCGGAAGAACATGCAGATCAGGTAATAATAACATTTTCCTTTTTCAATCATTAATAAAGACCCTACGTTCTCCGTGATATAATCGCTTGTAGTCTTTTTATTTAATTATGTTTGGAAATAATCGTTACTCACATTGAAATAACTCAAAGGCCACATGAAGGATATACCTTACGTAGTATTAACAAGCAAAAAAAAAAAAAAAAACAAACGACAGCTATTTCCACAACTACGTTAAAGAATCTTAGATCTAAGGGATCTTTACAAATATATCGTACATAGCGGAAGAAAGGCTAATTTTGACCAACTTGAGACTTTGTCACACGGAGAGAAGCTCTTTAGTTTTCTATTTCAAAAAGAAAAGAAAAGGAAAAAAAGCCAAATATACCAGAAAACATGAAGTATCTTGGAGCTGCCATCACTAGATTACCTGACATTTGGAGATCTAAAAAAGACTGAACGACACAAACGGCGAGGGTTGGTTGAGATCAAATTTGTACAGCTTTATCTGGAAACTTTTCATGTAAAGAGAGCCGAATGCTATTCTTGCGGTAATCAAGAAGTTGTAGGACTACAATGAGAATTTTGCTCAGCAGCGTGTAGATTTTATCCTGCGTGGCAATCATGATGGAACGGACTATTTGGCCTTGGAGGAGAAGTCAAACAGATCAAGAAGCTCACTACGACTTTAAAGAGGGGAAAAGAATGCAACAGCATATGCTTAAATTTTGGTTAGATTGGGTTGCTTCAGCAATGTTAGTTTGGGAGTTGGAGCCCGTAGCTTTGCCAATGGCAGCAAACAAAACTCATTGTGTTTAGAGCTCGCCTTCTTCCGTCAGGCCACTTTATTGCCTACGAAAACGCAACTGCCTCCGGTCATTATGCTGCTGCTGCCCGATTGCTTCATATCGTACTCTTTACCAAGCGCCTCGTCAATTTGAACCATTTGAAGCTAATAGCCATGATCAATGTAATAGAAAAGTACTCGAACGAACGTCTGGATTTATCGATCAACACCGACCAGCCCTATGTCGCCTTCTACGGATCAAGCCAGGAATCGCAAAAGAGCACGAAAGGAAGGGAAAAATTACGATGACAACTGAATTGAAATATAATGATAACCATGGTTATTCTATGGATGCAACACTAATATGCGATAATATTTGTTGAATTCGATCAGGAACGGTTGCCATGACAACTGAGTCCTAGCTATGGAATTCTATGGATACAGCATATACACACTACAATAAAATTTCATTTATTTTGGAGACTGCAACCTCGCAGAGCGAGATGGACCCCGCGGAAACAAAGGTAGCGTTGTGAAGGTGCAAAGATAACCAGGGTGGACGGGGTTACCAGCTCGTTATTACATTATATTAAAAAATTGAATACTTGCTATTACTCAATCTGCCATGGCATTTGAAGCATTTTATTTTGATTGATTTCTAAAAAAAAAAAAAAAGTAATAGTGAGAAACCTTTATGATTGAGCTAAAAATAATTTGATTGGCCAGCAAAAAGTTTGAACACTATAAGAAATTCTTGATTGGCCAAATCAAAAAATTGACCTCTACTTAATGCAAATCGCTGTATTTGAGATTATAAAACAGAAGCAAAGAAACCAAGAGTTTCTACATGCTGTCCAAGCTTCTTTTTTTCTAAAACCCTATTCTCATCGCTCACTAACTTTGAATCGATGCGCTCTATCAGCGGTTTTGCTAATGCAGTGGCTGTTCCAATCATTTCATTCAGTAAACTAGGCTCGATACTGCCAGTTTGACCTTTCTTTATGCCACACACAAGCCCTTGCTTATTCACACCAACTGTCAATGTAACTTGAGAGCACAATTCTTCTAAAATTGTGGGATCGATGATATAACGCTCTCCAATTTTATAGAGTGTCACGCTGATAGGCAGATTCTCCCAGCCTTTGATGGGCACAGCGTCGTCTACGTCGTCCACAACCTCGAATTCGAATTCTCCATCTCCCAAGTCTTCGATTTCGGTTTTAGGAATGCGTGTATTGTAAAGTGCTGCTCGAGCGGTCATGATGATGCAGTCCAGCAAGTTGCCAGCTGCATCCATGACCATAGCATCGATATAAATGACCCAGCATTGCTGATCTGGAATGATACATAGACTCTCCAAATCCAGTCCACTTTGTGAGCCGTTGAACAGTCGATCCATAGCAAGCGTAAGTGAATTATTCAAGTCATCCGCGCCACGGCCTTCAAATTGCTGTGAGGCACTCGGTGAGCTAAGGAGAATAGTATCAATACATGCTCATTTTCTTGACGCATTTTTTTTTTTTGCCATGGATAGTTACCACTCGACATTACAGAAAACACGCCCTTGTCTTGGTTTGGCAGGTTCAACCTGGCCAATTTCAACCTTAACACCTACAAGGACATCACTGTCGCCTAAACGACAGCGAGCGCTTCCAGATGCTTGTGATAAAAGGCCGTTTTCCAAAACGACATGGCGGTACTCAAGACAAGCTCTTCCGTCAGCGCGACAGTCTTGCGCAACGCCTTGTTCAATGTAATTCTTTTCTGCTGGTGATATGAGAGGTGCTGGCATGGTTTTATAGCAAAATGTTTGGGAACAAGAGCAAATTTATTAGGAATTCCAAGTCTTTCTTTCAAGCCGAGAGTGGCTTTTCAACGAGACACGACTGGAAGATTTTAAAATACAGAAGACAGTTTGAGCAAAAGGTATGATTATAGTGGGATTAAAATCAATGAAAGCAAAGAAAAGAAATACTATTTACTATTATAAAATGGGAGAAAAGAAAAAGAAAAAAAAATAATACTAGATATATTAATGGAAAACGACAGACTACGTAGTAAAAATTTATGCGTTTGATGAACTAACAATCAAACCATTATTGTCACCTCTAAATAACTTTTCTGATGTGATATACTTTTCCTGTCTGTTCAATAAGCGTTTAACACATGCCAAGGTCGACGGCAATGTCATAAATAGCCAAGCAGCTACTGGCAAGTTGATGTAATCAATCAAATGAGACCATTTGCGACTTTCTTGTTTGGATTTAAACAGAAATTCACGGTCAATGGCACGATGCAGTTGCTCGTAAACGGCCAAGGTGCCAAACAACGGCAAAGGCAGACATAGTGTAATAATGCGAATTAGACTCCATAAATGTCCAAAGAACTCACTGGTTAAAATCGGGTTATCAGAGGGAGCAATCAAAGCCAAGGAAGCAAAAGGTGGGAACAAGATGAATTGCATCAAGGGGACAGCGGCAAACATGAGCCAGCCGGAAGTAGCAGGAACCATGTGAGCTTCCAGAATAATAAAACAAACTTTAAGACGTTCAAACAAACTGATTGAAGAGGAGGACGATTGGAATGCATTCTTGAGAGTATAGGCAACATCTGCCACTCCGTTGTAGTGGCGCTTGGCCTGCACGTAACGAGCGCTTACATTACTCAAGTAGCTTTCGGTCTGAACATTGGTCAAGTTGATGGGTACATAGATGGGGGCAGTACGCACTTGACCTTGCGTTTTCCAGAAGCATTTCAACCACATATGCATATCTTCACCTACTGCATCTGCATCTGTATCCCAATAACCTACTTTATCTGCCAACACCATAGAGAGGGAATAATTGCTGCAAGGAATACACATGCCTCTGCTGTTGCTCAAGTTGGACATGACCATGGCAGACCAAGTAATGTCTGTAACACGCACAGCAGCGGGTACGTCAAAGCAGTTGCGAGAAAAGAAGATGGGTGGGGCACACAAGAGGTGGTAGGGATCTTCAGCTTTGTTCAACGCTTCTTCCACTTCACGAATATACAGCTCGGGAATAGCTGAGTCCGAATCAGACACTGTGATGATGATTCTGCGACGATCGATACCTTGCTCAGTGAGCTCCATACAGCCATGACGAGCAGCATAAGCGACGTTGGAGCCCTTGCCGCGACTCTCACCAGGAATGTCAGAGGGATGGCCAGTGATGACTATATGAGCAAAGCGATCGCTGAAATACGATTGGAGACGACGAGCCTTGGCTTCCCAACCAGGTTCAGATTGCTCCATGGCAAGGATCAGACCATAATGAGTTTGAGCGGTACTAATGAGGTAATTTTAATATGCTGACTTTTTGTTTTTTTTTTTTTTTTTCTAGTTACCTATGGCTTGCAATGCGCTCAATTGTATCCTTCAAGAGGCCCTCTGGTTCAGAGTAGTTGGGCACAATAAAAGCATGAAAGTAATGTGTGCCTTGGTAATATTGCAGCTTTTCTTCTACATCTTCCAGTGTTTCATCATCACTGTTGCTATGTGTGATGATCTCCGTATCCTGCTTCTTGTTGCCAGTGATAGTTTTATCCAGTCTTTTGTTCCATTTGCGAATAGTCATTCTGATTTTGCGAGATGTTAGAAAGAATTTGCAGACATGGTTAACTTGAGTGTACAGGAAGACTGTGAAATACAGAAACAGAACTACAAGATAAGTACGGGGAAAGAAGAGTGGGCCCAAAGGAAGCACTGCTAATGAAGCTATAGGCACTAGAGGTGCGACCCACTCTGAGGGTGACAAGAGACGAGACATGCAAAGAAGAAGTGGTGAAAAAAAGTGGGCGATGGAAAAAAAGGGAAAGAATTAGTCTAAAATCAAAAAATGCGGTTTATAATGATTCAACCACCTTTCGCCCCACATGTAAATCAGAGTATCGACACACCCACACAGGGTAACACACATGTCTTTTTTTTTTTT
>MU619288.1:54873-80832 GCA_025201805.1 Parasitella parasitica
TGGGCATGTAACAATGCAGATATTAAATACTTTTTCATACAGTTGATCAAGTGGAATTAGAGGCTTTATATGAGCAGTTTAAATCGCTTTCGACGGTGGATAAAGACGAGGGTGGCATAGACAGAGAGACATTTGAGCAGTGTTTAGGACCTTTGGGCTTGGAAAAAAACCTCATTACAGAACGAATATTTGCATTTTTTGATCAGGATGGGGATAATATCATCAATTTTCCCGAAATCGTAGCGGGGTTAAGCGTGCTGTGTAAAGGAAATTTGGATGAAAAGATAGGGCGTAAGTTTCTTCCATGCTAATATGTTGGGCATAACTCAAATTTTTTTTTTTTTTGCAAATAGATGCATTCAAGGGCTATGATTTAGATGAAGATGGGTATATTTCTCGAGACGAACTATATCGAATGTACAAATCGTATTTTTACCTATCAATGGAGTTGGTTAGAGATGTTGTGAGTGCTATGGAGGATGAGATGATGGACACTTTTGAGTTTTCTGCATCTCAGCCAGTAAGCGCTGCATTCAACGTAGCCATGCCATCAACGCCCACTGACAGGAATTCAAGTGAAGATGAGGATGATGACAGCGAAGAAGAAGCGACTGGTAGTCAAAGCAATCAATATGTGGCAGAAGCAGGGCCTTCCAATAGCAAAAAAATCAAAAAGAAGCGATATCCGTTAAAAGAAGATCACTTTTTACGACAGTATGCGATGGAAGCTGAACAAGCACAAGCGCTCTCTACTGCCTCGCATGCTCAGGTAGATGATATGGCAGATAATGTGTTGCGTTCAGATAGTCAGCGACTGTCAATGTCCTCAAAGTCCAACGAGTATGAAAGACCACCAGCAGCGTCGCAACTCTCGTTAGAACAGCAACAACCGCAAGGCAAAAAAGCATGGGAGGAGAAATTTCCCATTATGGAAACCATGTCTCAAGGAGCTATCAATGAGATGGTCGACAAGACATTTAAAAGCATCCAAACGGAAAGAGAAGGATATATCAACTTTGAAGAGTTTAAGGAATGTGTTCAAAGCGATTCAAGTATTGTGAGTTGGTTTGAAGCTTTAGGCACAGTATTTTAGTGAATAATAAACAGACTATCCAAACATCTTATTTTTTGTAAACTTGGCCGCTTTGATCTTCCTGAACTGTTTCTGAGACATCACCATAAAGGTCAAATCTACGCTGATGATAAAGAGGGATGTGTTGGCGGGTACTCTTGATCAATTCGGGGTCTATTTTTGTTACATGTTAATTCATGTATATTATCGATTTGGGTATTTCTCACCGATATCAGCATAAATAATAGTTTCCTTCTCATCACAGCTAACAACAACATTTCCCTTTGGATCAACAACGGTGGAGTGTCCCCAAGCTACATAATCAGCATCTTTATCACGAGCTGGAGCACAAGCAGCAACATACATTTGGTTATCAACAGCTCTAGGCGAAAAGATATGAATTCCAAATTGATATCATGGCGTTTTTTTTTTTTAGTGTTTCACCTTGCACGCTGCAATAATTCCCAGTGCAAGGGCCCTGTTGTCATGTTGAATGCACCAGGATAAATCATTGCCATGCAGCCTTTACGAGCAGCAATAGTAGCCATCTCAGGAAATCTCATGTCATAGCAAATGCCAACGCCCAATTTACCGTATTCTACCATATTGTGCATGTAAGTTTTAGTCGTGTTTTACTCGAGCATTTCATACTTGTATCGATATGAGTAAGCCAGTCGCCTCTAGTTAGTACATCACTTTCCTGTTAAATACAATGAGCGTGTTTTAGAGGGCAAGGATTTTTTGCATCATAAATACCTTGAAAGTAACCCCTCCAGGAATATCGATGTCAAAAAGATGAACCTTGCGATGCTTTGCAATCATGTTTCCTGAAGGATCGTAGGCCGTCAGCGTATTAAAGATTTTTCCGGCCGTTCCTCTCTCAGGGATTGAACCTTTGTAAAAGCATTAATTCTAGTGATTTCGTGCAAGACTTGGCACACACATTACCACCAATAAGGTATACATTGGCTTCCTACATGCAATCAGGTTAATGTCATTCATATTTCAAATTTTAATATGCTAATACCTTCGCGGCAGCAGACAACATGCTAGTTGAGTCTCCTCCCTCCAAAGGCTCGGCGTATTCGGGAAAAAATTTTGTGCCATAGGGTGAGTTGAAGCATTCCTGCAGTAATGTAAAATCAGTAATGCATTGAAAAATAGCGCTTTATTACACACAGGCAACACAACAACTTGGGCGCCATTTTTAGAAGCTTCCATAATCTTTTCGTGGGTATGCCTCAAGTTTTTGGATTTATCAGCACCAGCGCCGATTTGAATAAGGGCAAGCTTGAATGGAGAGCATGCGGACAAAACAGCTTCAGACATTTTTCTTGAGAAATTCAAGGACATGAGAAAGTCGTGAAAGAGAAGAATAAAACAAGTTGTATTGGAGACCGGAAGAGCGGAGATGGTGCACAAAGATCTTCCACCTTATCCAATGTGCAGGATTTTGGTCTTAATGGGTACGCTTGGAATTTTTTTTGTCAGGTTTGATCACGGCAAGTAAAGCAACCACTCTTTTTATGTTGTCAAAAGACATTTTTGTTTTGTCTTTATTCTGAAAGGAGTCAGATGTTTCCAATAATAAAATCTCCCAAACCACACTGTATCATTTAATTACCCCTGGCCGCGATAAATGTGCCTCCAGCAACAGTTACCTTATCTCGTTCTCTGCGAAGTCTACCTACTTCTACTGCTTATAGCATTGCTATTGATACTCTATGTCTTTGTCCAAAGCTATTTCTGAACTTTGTTGCTCTCCTCGTTTAAGCCGTCGTTTTCTAGCATTGATCCAACAGAATGTCATCCATCTCCAAACTTTTTTTTTGTCCGAGCTTTCATCCCCTCAGAACTGGCTAGCGTAGGTCTCAACCCTTTTACTCGGGTTGATTACAGGCTGGTCAATGTGGATCTCTTTGTACGACTTTTATTATTCTCCTTTCCAATTCGACCTTAGTCTCTGCTATACTCTATGGCCAATTTTGAACTCGTTATCAAAATCAATTCAGAAGACCAAGTTTTCATTGGGTGAAAAGAGATTAAAAGCTGTATCACCATGGTTAAATTGCCACAGATTTACATCAAAAAAATCAAGTCATATGCAAATCAATAGTTCACCAACTAGATCAGATAGCAGTAGTTAAATAATTAGGGCATATATATCGCTTGTCCTTTTGAAGCAAGAGAAATTGTCACAAGCTAAATCAAATTGACCTAAATAATAGTTCTTTCTTCATTTTGAATTCTAGACAACTTCTTTTATATTTTTATACTGAAACTATGGCAAATACTTTTTTTACGAGAACTTCAATCATTCAAAGAAGAAGTGTAACTACTCAGACAAGAAGTGCAGCTGCTATGGAAATAAGACAAATAAGAAAAATACAGAATATTTTATTATTTATTGTGTGATTGAGAATTCCATAAAAATGAGGGGAATAGGTAAGTCTTATTTATATTAAATTGAGAGTAAATAA
The DNA here is from genome assembly GCA_025201805.1 of Parasitella parasitica. Lineage (NCBI taxonomy): Eukaryota > Fungi > Mucoromycota > Mucoromycetes > Mucorales > Mucoraceae > Parasitella > Parasitella parasitica. Next base: position 58,426 of record MU619288.1, read on the forward strand.
ATGTTGTTACTGCTATGAATATAATTGATATCTTTGTCATTATTTATTCTTGTTCTGAATGATTATTGTGTAAGGGAAAGCGCTTTGATCAGGAGTGTTTTCCTTCACACGACATTCATTGCTAAGGTCTTAAATTGTATTTGTAATGTGTTTTGATTTATATGACTTTATACGTTATGCGAACTCGAATGGCATGAATTGACTCTGCGTGACATTTGAGTCTTATTTTTTCAGTTATGCGCTTTTAGCTATACTATTTCATTGCAAAGGGCAAAATAGTAAATTATTTTGGACTAGGTCAGAGAGGAGAGAGTGCTGCTTTCATGTTCAGACATAACTAAATAATTTCACTCGACGCATTACTAAATAAGAGCATTATATGAAAGCAAAGGTTTATGTGCTAGCTTATTTAGAATACAGAATTTACAAAGTTATAAAGTGCTTATAGCTGAATGACAAAGTTAACCTATTCATCATCAAGCTTCAGCAGGGTTACAGTCGGTTCAAATTTTTTGTAGTTATCGCTGTAAAGATACGGCTTTTCAACATCAGAAGTTGAAGCAATACTTTTGGCCATCAATTTCTAATGAAATTAAAGGCTTAATCTAACCCATTTCCACCTTAACTATAATCCCTATTTTTTTTCCTTACCTTGAAATGAACTAAAGATTCTAATGAAAGTGACATGTGGCTAAAAGTTTTGGGGAAAGTGGGAAGAATCGAGTTTTTCAAAAGCCGAAAGGTATACTTTTTTGCGTTGTCAATTCCATCTCTGCTTGCCGCTGTTGATTCTTGAGGCCTATACTCATGGATAAAATATTCAATATCATTGCCTATTTGTAGAAGTGTCAATATAGGGCAAACCTATATAATAGAAAAAAAAATCAGCATTTACTTGCAATCATAATGGCAAAGGTATTTAACTCTTTTTCACTCTTTGCAGCTAAAATCCTTTTATGAAGCATTTTTTTGCTGATCTCCGCAAGTCGGATTCGATCTGCTTCAACTATGTGTTTTACACAACAAAAACATTGTCAGTAATATAACAGCTTACCAATAAACAACTAATTTATCATTCACATCAAAGCAGCATTCACAAATGGGACTACATATTTGATTTTGAAGTTGTTCTCCATGTTTTTTAATTCCTCAAGTGCTTCATAGTACCAGTAGTTATATTGGCAAACGTCGCTTTCTTTACAGTTGTTAAAAAGGCTACATATCATCAAAAAAGAAGAATGGGTCATTATACATTTAATCAATGTTCCAACGTTTTAAATATTTTGCAAAGAAAATATTTTACCATGTGTTAAGCAGAGAAACAATGTTGATATACTCAATTTTGGTCGGTAAAAGAAGCATGTCCTTCGTGTGGTATTCAACAGCCTATAAATATACGTAACCAAACTCTTTTTAGTTTACTTATTTATTACTGTAGCAAAGTGCGGCTTACGCGGGTAAACTTATTTATCATATTTGTAACATCATTATCCAATGCGTCAGGTAAAAATCAACTATCGTTGGTGCTGTTCGCAAAAGCGATACCAGATATGTTCCTAAAAAATAGTAAATGTTTATTAGCCATCATTTTGCAGCATAAGAATCGGTGTGTCAATAAAATGTTCCTTACAATCTTTCAACAATTGGTAAATTGCTTGATATGTATGCCATATTAAAGAGGTTTTCTTCATTGATTGGAGATAGTTCATCGAAGCTAGTGATGTAGGCGAGAATTGGACTATCGCTCTTCTCAACAGAGCCACTTTGATATTCGTACGTTCCACCAGAAGTTGTTGTTATAAAAGAAGTGTCTAATTGAGAAAAAGAAAAATGTTACTTACAAATGACACTACTTAGAACAGTTGGAGATTGACCAAACCATTATCCTCTTCTTCTAATGGTGCCGGTGACACTGTTTTTGCTTTTGTTCTTCTTTTGCCTTCTTCTTCTACTGCTCTTTCTTTGCCTTTTCCTCTTTTTCTTCCCGTTTCTTGAGATATTTGGGTTTGTAAATCGGCTTGGATTTCGGAGAAGCCTTTTTCAGCGGCAAGGTAGGCAATCATTTTTCCATTATGGAGCATCTTGGCATTTTCTTCTTTTACTTCTTCCTGTCTTCTGATTCTCTCTCCTTCTTTTCGCTTTACTTCTCTTGCTTTGGCATACTGGAATAAAAAATTGCCTTTTATCGTTGGGCTTGGTAAATATGCTTTCGTACTCCTGCAATAATCCATGAGTAGCTTTGCTTGTGAGACCACTATGATTAAATCATTAATCTAAACCAGGCGATCAGCGCCACTTTTCTTTTGCTGTTTTTTGTTTTCATCAATCAGTTTTAGCTCGCTGAGATCATCGAGAGTACTAAGCATAGTATTGAATAAATCATTTCCTTTCAAGTTATAATCCTCAACTTGTTCGAAGTATTGATTAACAAGAAAATTTATATTATTCCAATTTTTTACTTCCCCAGTCAACACTCCTTCATATATTCCTAATGCTTCTCTGAGGTGAGGCGAAATTACTGTGCATCCTTTGAGAGAGTTTAATTTAGGCTTTTTTGGCAGCTTCATTTTAAGTTTCTCGAATGCGCGCGAAACCATCAGTTAAGAATTACAAAACCTGGGTCCAAAGGCACTGTAACTTGTTGAAGCAAAGAAATCTCTCCATTCGGGGAGCTGGACTTGTGGCTAACTCGTTGCTTTTGGTTGTCCAAGGTTTATTATGTGTTGTGTCTTGTTCCTGGTGGCCCTGCTACTGAGTCGTGGGTGATGGCTCTCAAGAAAGTAGTTCGGGAGTATTTGGTGTCGTTTCGTCCTGGTGTTGCTTGGTCAACTTTATATCTTCCTCGCAAATTTGGTGGTGTTGGTTAGGTGGATATAACAGATCAGAGCTTGGCTCTGTATCTTGTCTATTTGCAACGCCTGTTGCGTCCACCTTCTCATTCTAATTTTGTCACTGCTTGGTTGGTTTACGCTTTCCAAGTACCGGTATACCACGCCAGCAAGTTTAATAATTAACCTTTTGCCTCAATATCATTCTTTTTCTTTTTACTATTTTTACAAAAAAACAAAACAAAAAAAAAACTTGATTACAACATTAACACGCTTATGAGCGATATGCATATTCAAAAGGGAGGAGAGGAATCAGCTAAAGAGGTTTATGTTAACTTACATCAAAAGCACAGAGGAACCGCCGAAGAAAACGTCAGTACAGCAATTGAGTGTGACGAAGAGCTAGCTGATGAGTAGCTAATTGTTTCTTTCTCAATTTTAAGTAATAGGTACCAAAAAAAATTTCCAAGCGTACCAACTAAGACTAAAATCCTATAGCAACAAAATTAATGCAAAAATAGCTATCCAACCTGTATTCTCTTATCTTGAAAGTAAAGCATGACTGCCACCGATATCAGTAATAGCAAAAATAATCGCAGAAACTGCAAAATTGTATTTACCAATATGCATAAACTAAAAATGAACGACCTTGAAATGCATTATGTAATTCATTCTTGATGAAAACTGTTCACAGCAGGATATGATTGGCTCCAGTTGGGAGAGAGAGGTCATCACTGCATGATTCAATTTAAGAGATACCACTCTTCTCTTCTCTTTTAGTTTTTTTTTTTTTTTTTTTTTCTCATTCTCAAATGCAAAAATACGATGACCGTTTAACATTCCTTTTACCGAGACCTGTTTGGGTCAACGACATGGATGTTACTTACTGCTCTTCTTGTAATAACGCTTTTGGGCCATTAAAAAGAAGGGTAAGGAGGAGCTATAAAAAACGTATCTATTTTAACAAAATCTCATCTACTTTGTACAGCATCACTGTAGAAACTGGTAAATCATGATTGCGTTATATACTGACAACTAGCAGCTAATATTATTTGCGACAAGCGGAAACATATTCTGTCATGATTGCTCAACTCGCAAGGTTCCCTTACCTCAACTCGGCTATGGCACAAAACCAGTTCGAGTTTGCAACGGATGTTTCGATGTTGCTTACCTTGTAACTTATGCTATTGATGAAGATCATGGATTAAGCACTCAGGTAATGCTACGTCGATTAATCATATATACTGGTATTCATATCAACGTTTATAACATGCTACCATAGATGCACGGTGTGCGAGGGTTATTAGAACTAACCGAAAAGGATGATGGTAACAAACTCCAAAAATCAAGGGGAAATTTCGTTTCACTCAACGTTGATAACTAATAGAAAAAGATTTACACAACATGGTGGCATATGGTGGTGTTGATGCTCTTATTTGGCTGTGTCGCTCATCAAAAAGCATCCAACTCCATCATTTGACTACGACTATTTTAGCCATGCTGGCAGAAAAAGGTTCGAAAAAAAAAAAAAAGAATGCAACACCAAGCTATTAAATTTACTGACATTTCCCAATGTAGAGTCAATCCGACCTGTAATTATCACCAAATGGGCTCTACCCCCATTACTATTCCTAATTCGATATTATACCAATGTTGAATCATCTCTAAGGAACAAGAAATCACCTGCAAATTCAACTCACTTAAGCATCAAGACACCCAGTCTAACCAGCAACCCATCGTCCATCTCTGCTGCAGACGAATCCACTGCTACCAGCCCAGTTGAATCTCGTCAAAGCATCATCTTGGAAATTGTAATCAACTGCACACACATTTTGTATCAACTTTCGAGGGCTGGCATTCTTAGCTTAAAAGAAGTAGTTTCAGATGGTGTGTTCGATACACTGTTCATGCTGGCTTCTTTTAATATCCATAATTTACAATTGGAAAAGGGTACTTGCTCTGACGAAATTCCTTCAACAGTAGAGGACGAGCAGCAAGTGCTGGATAGAGTTGTTATCATACAAAATCTTGCTGCAAAGGCGATATCTGCGATTAGTTCACTGGTTTCATTTCAAGCGGATATTATAGAATTAATCCAAAAAACAAATCATTTATCAAGTTTGCTGAGATACTCTAATGACGAAGTTTGCAAATACATGGCAAAGACTGTAGCTTATTTGTCACTTCGCAATGGTAAGGAGGACAAGTTCAATAACTGGGGCTTTTTTTTTTTTTACCAACTTTTGACTATTTTGCGTCTTCACAGATAAATACAAACCTGTTCTTTTGTGTGGTGATGGGGCCAAGTCCCTTGTTTCAATTCTTGTAGTCTTACCGCAGAAAATCAATGGCAGCAGCAAAGGAAAAACAAGAGCTGCTGACCTAGCGTATTATTTATCAAAGAATGTAGCAGATGTTGAAAAGTTTGATGATGATAAAAGAAAGGAGCAAGAAGGCAAATCTCAAATACAGGCCTTGAATCCAGCAGCAGTTTCACATGCATGTTGTGCATTGGTAACGTGCAACAAGTTGTCAATCTGATACGGTCTTGACTTATTCTTTACTTTAGGCAAACTTCGCTACAAATAGTGAGTTTTGTTTTGTATCAGCATGAGCGAAACATTAATAATGTATCATTTTAGATGAATCACAAATTAACTTGATGTCGCAGCCTCACCTCCTTGAGTATATATGTAATGTGTGCCATGTTTTTCCGCAAAACATTGAAATACATCGTCATGTAGCTCGTTGCCTCGCAAATCTAGCTCTCTATGGTATTCTTTTCATTTGGATTTTTTTTTTCAACTATTTTATTAATCACGAAATTAGAGGAAAATAACGAAGCCATGCTTACAAATGTCAAAAAATCAGGTGAAAATCAAAAAGATTGCTTTAATGTGCTTCCCACACTGTTGTTTGTGGGGAAAGACTCAAAACCTGGAGTGCAACGTCATATCGTACGAGCAATTGATAATCTTAACAGTAACGGTAAGTTCTTGAAGAAGGAATTGATACTGAAAATTATTAATATGTTCTCTAGTGCCGATCAACTCGTCTGCTGATCATTGGCTTGAACTTTTCGATGACGCTTATGCATATATCAAGCAGGTTTTATTGATGCAGGAAGGAGATGAGGATAATACCATAGATGTTGATACTGTCAAAAGAGCAAATAGTATTCTCTCAAGAAAAATCCCTGAAACTACAGCAGCCAAGACTATTGTTGCTGATGAGGAGATAGCAAACGATATCACCAAGGAAGACACATGCATATCTAAGGATTTAGAAAAAGACATTAATTACTCTCCCCCTCCTACTGCGGAGTCCGTTACAACAACTAGCACGACAACTACCACGACAACAGAGGCTTTTGAAAAACCATTGAATGAAAATGATGAGGAGGATCAAGAGGATGTTGACGGAAGCGACGAGACTATTAAAAAGGCTCCTAAACCTTCCAAAAATAAGAGGAAATCAAAGAAAAATAAATAAGGGGAAATACTAAGGTATGAAGCAATCCTTTTCGCCCGAATCTTCATCTGAGCATTAGTACTTGATGGTATTCTGCAGAAACTCGGTCCACTAAGGTATATTGGACGACCTAATTTTGAATATACTGCATGATTTAGAAAAGTTTAGATAAGCCAAAAAAATAATTGCGTCTACATAAACTAATTCTTAAAAATAATTGAAAAAGTATCGTCGCATACAGAATCTGAGCCTGCGCAGGCATAACCCATTTCTAGTCATACTTCTTAATCACTCAAACAAAGCAACTTTGTATATTCTGTTACAATTGTAAATTGATTTTGTGGTGCCAATTGATCATCCGCACGTGATCGAAGTTTGAGCCAATGGAAGCCATGTTCCTGAATTTGATGTTGCATACTGGGAACGTCTCACCTTAGATATATATAAATATAGAATTATGCTTTGTATTTCAACTAAAGCGAGCTTTCTTACGTTTAAATTCTGTAATATATACTTACTTGCTATTCTATCGCTGAGATACTATACCATCTTAGTTATTCGACAGAATATACACTTAGACAACAGCAAAACAGTCGAATTAGTCTCGCACTTGACCTGTTTACTGCAAGATCTTTCCATAACATCGCTACAAATTTCACAAAACCCGCACCGCAGGGTATCAATTTTGATACGTACCGTGAGCTATGATGTTCAGATTACCAAAAAAGGAAGCATCTGATTTGAGAGGATACACAAGAAGTAGTCTGTCCAAGAACTCGGTACCTGAGATATCAAAAGTAGAAGTTGATCTTCAAATAAAACATTAAGCTTTTCTTTCGTAATTGCCTTTACTGTTTGTTGCCTGCTGCCATTAGCAGAACAGATCATAAACATAGGAACTCATCAGGAACAACTACTCAAATCAACTGCGAATATCTTTTGTAAAAACATTCTGTCTCGGGAATTCGAACTTGGGAGAACAACTTGCTTCATCAAAAAAAAAAAAAAAAAACTCATTTCACAACTTACCAGCACAAACGTAGCAATTTTGTTAACAGTAAACTCTAGTAGTAGATAATTAATGAATACAATACAGAGTAAAACACATGACATAAATCTATTATGTAATGTTCGGATGAGTGTTGAGTAAGGTATGAGACTTTGATCACTAGAATAATGATGATATTTTATTTAATAAAATTCATGTTATATTTATACTAATTTTAAACTGATTTTAGAAGTTGCTGTTGTGGCAGATCTTGAAAATAGCACAGCAGGTGATTTTATATGATAAAAGAATATAAGAAAGTGTAATAAAAACTTTATTTACCAGATACAAAACTATTAATTTATTGATTGATAAAAAGCTATTTATTGGCATTTATTAATATGCAATATTATTAAGAGCAAGACATATCGATATTCACACAATTATATTATTATTGTAAATATTTGAGTTATTCATGAATAAGTTTATAGTTAACTTCATAATTTAGAATACGTGAAACATGATTTCTTTTTCGCTTTACGCTTGATTTTATTTATCATGAACTTTTAAATCTTCGGTGCGATCAGGAACGGCTGCTATGACAACAGAGTTCAAATGATAATTATCATTGTATTCAATGGAACAACAATATCATTATTCGATAATACGATTTCAAAAGAGATGCCTCCAACTAATGATGGGGAGGGTATTACTTGCACATGTTTCTCGGTTTCCTAGGGGGGGGGGATTTCCCCTACTTTCTCTATCCATTTATTTTATATATTTACTTTAACATACAGTCTTTACATACGCAACAGCTAGGATTGTTTTGCTCATATATTCTGACTCAAACACAACACAACTTATTACATCGAATTCTGGTATCGCTCGACACTGAATCCAACTTTACCAGATGAGATATGTGGCGGACGCAGGTCGATTAAAAGCTCATTATAAAACCGCTCCAGTTGCTGGATGCATGGCAATATTCTGCATGAGCTGAAGAATCTGCTTTGTAAATAGTTCATCTTTCGGAATGGTCTGTGCCGGCTGTTGCGGAAATCTATCATAGGACCGAAGTGAGTAAGTGGAGAACTGGGAAATGTGCTAAATTATTGGGCGCTGATCCCAGCCAGTAGGTACCTGGGTGGGAGGTTCGGGATGTAAGTCCTAAACATATCCGACAACATTGGTAAATCCAACAGTGGTCAGGTTTTGGATTTGTTGGGCAAAAATATTTACATCTACTAAATCTCGAGTAAATCTGCGGCCGAACTAAAATTCTATATCTTGCCCAAGATAGTTAGAGTTGAAGTAAAATGGAATATTTTCAATTAGCATATACCATTACAAAATACAGCCAAACTTGACAAGTTGTGTTTTTAATCTATTTAGCCGTATGGACCTTCAGTGAGATCGTGATTTTTTTTAATAAGCGGTGGAAATACATCAGAAAGAGTATATACGAGGTTTGGGAAATCATTTGGCGTCGCTCCGAGGACTTGAATCGGGTGGTAGAAAGAGAGTACAGATTTTAGTCTTCAAGCAGCAATTCGGGGGTATTTCTACTGATCTAATGCACTTTTAGCACCAACAGGCCAAGGGCTTTCTAAAGGCTCAAGTTGATGTAAATATTACCAAACTGCTTTGGATGTTGCACACTGAGTTTATTAATGATCTTGCCATGGCAATGTCCAAGCTATGATGAAAGAGTACTAGGGGTCAATAGATTTCGGCACTTTATAATGCACGGAAAATTTTTTTTTGTCAAGAGCCTTAAAAATAGGATATGCAGTGCAACAATTGAGCCTTTCAATATATAATAGTCATACTGATAGGCGTACTATTTTATGGATAAATAATAGCCATATGGTTCAAATTACATTGCGACATTAGAATATTAATCTTCATAATTGTCGCACGTGCATTACGAGTATTATTCACCCGCAAGTACCGCACGTGAAGAAACAAGAAGCTTTTCAGGTACTTTGTGTTGGCATGATAATGTGCTTCGGTCGTCCAATTTCCGACTTGTCTGATTAGCGTTTAAATTCATTATGATTCCTTCTGTTTCCTTTCCCTTTTCCTTTTTTTTCCTTTTAAACTTTCTCTCTCGCAGTTGCATTCTAGATGAAGTTTGGAAAGACATTGTTGTCGAACCAAAGGCCAGAATGGTCAAGAAACTACGTAGCGTATAAAGCTCTCAAAAAGGAAATTAAAGCTGCATCAACGGAATTACCGCCGCCTGAAGAGCAAGTAACAGGTATAGATCGTCTTGTCACAAATAAGACTAAATCTAAAGGTATTCGGTAGCTATATTCTTTCGGTTGGACAGAGAGCTGGAGAAAATCAATACCTTTTACGTATACAAGCAAGCCTTGATCCATCGTCGGCTGTGGATTCTGCGAGAAAAGCATGAGAAATACCATGACGAAAGCGACGAACTCGCCTCCGCATTGAAGGAAACCAGAAGCCAAATGAACAAACTCATGTGGTTTGCCGAATTGAACTCGAAAGGGTTTCGCAAAATACTCAAAAAGTTAGTAGAATAACAAACATTGATGTTTGTTTATATTATTCTTTTCTAACGCAGTTGCATGCCAGACTAGACAAGAAATTAGGGCTGGATTTCCAAACTGTTTATTGGGAGACAAAGGTTAGTCTACAAACTATAGTGGGGTTTCAGCAGCAGCTTGTACAAACATACCCTGTAGGTTGCTGTTTTGCCATTCGCAGCCCCTATTCAGTTACGACAGGAGCTGGATCAAGTTACGGATTGGATTTCAACTCTGTCCTCTTCTGACAGGCAGCAAGACAGCAGCAACAAGTCGACCTTGAAATTGGCTCGTTATACGTCGAAAAACGAGGATATATCAAACGCAATCAAACAGGACGACCAAGCCAAACTAGCATCCCTGCTGAAAGAAGGCTCAAGAGTAAGCATCCTGCTTTTTATTACATCTCAAATGACGGAGGTCACTAAATATGAAATGTAGACCAATGACACCATACTAGAATTAGCAGTGGAGCATGGTTCTGTGCAGTGTCTCAGATATCTCGTTTCATCGGTTGGGTTGTCCCTTGTCACCATCAGAGACATCAACGAACGCAACTTGCTTCACCGTATTTGCATCAGACCTCCACCGTCGATGAAAATTGTAGAATCCCTGCTTGAGCTAGAACCTTCGTTGTCCGTTCAGAAAGATTTCGCCGGACGCAGAGCTCTTCACTATGCTGCAGAATCAAACAACGCACACCTTATTCAACTTTTGCTGCGACACGCAATCGACCATGACTATTATGCTTTGCATGAAGGCTTTGCCAACCCCGTGTGGCAAGATCGTGAGGGCTTTACGCCTTTGTTCTTTGGCATTATCCATGGTAGCACAGTGGCTGTCAAGGAATTAATCGAAGTCGGGCAAATTGACAACATTGACGACCTGATGTCATCTGCACACAAATCCCCCACCATTTCCAACGCCTCATTGTCTTCGGAAGAACTTGTGTCCAATGAAAACGAACCGCTGCCTGATTTCGCACGCTCACTCCATCACCCCTCGTCCGTCGCCTTGGCTTGCAAACTAAGAAACTTGGAATTGCTCAAACTGCTGATTAGCAAAAATGCCTCGGTTGATCTGGCAGATGAAGACGGTGAAACGCCTCTACTGTTTGCAATCAGAAGCCATTTTTTGGATGGGGTCAAGGTACTGATCTACGACGGTCATGTGGATGTAAACTTGGCCGAGAAAGTGAATGGCTGGACACCTCTGATGATTGCCTCGATAGAAGGATTCAAAGATATAGCCGAGGCGTTACTGGATGCAAAAGCCAACAAGGATTTAGTAGACCAGAGTGGATGGTCTGCTTCTGAACACGCCGTATTCCGTGGATTCCTCGATATCGGTCGACTCACGTTGCCCAAGGACGCCAAGCTCCACTTGGATCCAGCTGTTCGTGCGAAACTCACAGGCACGTCGGATGACGAGAGTGGTCAGTCGACACCAGTATCGTCAACTTCCCCTACTAGTACCACAAAGTCAAGAGCTTCCAAAGCTGTTTCAAAGGCCAGCCGTCTGTATGGTCACAAGTATTTGACTGATCTTTCTATGATCATCATCACGCTTGGGTCAAATGACGTCCGAAACCCTCTTTGCCACAAGTTTATCGAGCTTGCTGAAAAGTTTCAGGGCGACGACCAACAACAGAGATTGTCTCTTTCCGTGTCCGCCACCAACGCATCTGGCGAGTTCCCCATCATCGACTTGCCATCAGAGTTTTCAAATGCATTTTACGCCGAGCCTATAGTCCTGTTCACCGCTAAACCTGAAGAGGTTACATTAAGATTCGACCTGATTGAAACATTCGGTTCCTCTCGAAATAGCAATGTCTTGGCCCGTGGCACCTCTGTATTGGCCGGCGACTTTATATTTACAAAATCAAGAGGCTTCAAGGGTCCAACTGAGAAGGCTTCTTTGAGAGGCCAGCAGACCGTTCCGTTAGTGCAAGCCAAAGATTTGGACTGCGTGGGGACCTTGGGCTTTGAATACTTTGTCATCACGCCTTTCGAAAACAAAAACATGAAAATTGGCGATCGCTATACGTACTACAAGTCTGTCGATACTCAAGTTATCGGTCACCGTGGTTCTGGCATGAATAGGAAGGGGTCCAAATTGCAAGTTGGTGAAAATACCGTGCTGTCATTTGTCACAGCTGCCTCTCTGGGTGCCGAATACGTAGAGTTTGGTAAGTTCTACATGTGCTCTTGTTTGGTGGTCTGTGCAACGCACTCATCGTTTTTCTGTCTGTAGATGTTCAATTGACCAAGGACCTGGTTCCAGTAATTTACCACGATTGGACAGTGACAGAAACAGGCTACGATGTCCCACTAAACGCCATTACATCAGAGCAATTTCTCAACCTGAGAAGATCTGGTCAAATCAAAGAATACCACACAGGTGTCAGTGATGGCGAACATGGGATACTCGTTCCTACTTCATCAGAACCCCGCCCAAAGGAGCCTCAAACAACACAATCGCCCTTGATATCCAACGGACTGCCGCACAATGGCAGTGGCCATAGCACACCTAACGGCGTGCGTACCAACAGATCACATTCGTTCAGTGCCAGCAGCCCCAATCGTCTTGATCTGTCTGATCCATTTGAACAAACGAGAACATCCAAATCAGGCAAGATGAAGGGCAACGGGCCGGAGACCATCCAGGGGCCCTTTACTACGCTTGCCGAGGTATTGAAGAGCGTGCCTAAATCGGCAGGTTTCAACATTGAAGTGAAATACCCCATGATCGATGAAGCAGAGCAGGACGAGCTGACACAATTTCAGGAACTCAACATCTATGTCGACACCATCTTGGAGTGTGTTTACAACAATGTGCAGCACGACCGTCATATCATCTTTTCCTCCTTCCACCCGGAAATCTGTTTGGCATTGAACTTGAAGCAGCCCAACTATCCAGTCTTCTTTTTGACCGATGCAGGCACTCTGCCTATGGCGGATAAACGCTGCAATTCGCTCCAAGAAGCTGTGCGATTTGCCAAGCAAGCTGACCTTTTGGGAATCGTTGCCGCAAGTGAGCCCATTTTAGAAGCTCCCCGAATGGTGCAGGTTATCAAGGAGATGGGATTGCTTCTGTTTACCTACGGCATACTGAATAACGAAGTTGAGAATGCCATTGCTCAAAAGCATTACGGAGTTGATGCTGTTATAGTGGTACGTGCATTTCCTTTATAGCGTGCTTGATGTTTCATTTGCTTACTTGTTTTGAATGTGTAGGATTCTGTCTTGCCTGTGCGTAAAGGATTGCGCGGGGACTAGATGTATAGTTTACAGCTTGTTTATCAATATTTAAGAGAATTAACATCAAAATCGTGTGCTGTGGATATTATTTAATAAAGTATTTATATTCGTGTGTTCTGAACTGAGCAGGGCGCACTGTTGTACTTTTGTCCAACAGGTTGGCAGGTACATGCATTGGATTATACATATATATATATACCCAAAAGATGGATCAGGTGCAAAAAGAATCCCATAGTAACAAAAACAAAAAAAGGGAGGGATGGGGGAGGGGGCTTTTTTTCAACGATCGATCAATAAATATAAATATATAAATATATTAAATGCATTTAGGAACTAGTAATGATGGTTTTGCTGAGAATAATAGTATTGACTTGCAGGCGACTTTCTATGCTGAAAATCATTTTGCGGTGGTTTAGTGGCCCATTGCTCTTCGGTCTCCACAGTTTCTGGGGTTGGGCCCCAGCCGTCTTCGTCTTCCGCTTGATCGTAATATTGATGGCGCTGAGGTGACAACGAGGGATGTCCCACAACATGGTGGTCATCAGTATATGGCTGGCTGTTTACGGGCGGTGCGTAGTAGTAATAGGGTTGTGGCGGTGGATACATGGCAGACGGATCCATGCCATAGTAGACCATGCCGTTCGCTTCGTATCCAGGTGGCAACTGGTGCACATTTGATGGTGGTGGTGGAGGAGATGGGGTGTAATATTTATGGTGCTGCTGTTGCAAGTTAGGAGGCGGGCTCGTACTTGAAGATTCACCGAGCTGTAGCGGACTCACAGATCCGCCTGAAGGAGACGAGTGCATAGGGAATGGCATGGCATACATGGGGTTACCATTGCCAGTGGGAATCATGGGCATATAGGTTATATTTCCATTTATAGGAGGTGCTGAATGATGAGGGGCTGGGTAATACGTTGAATGGTATGTTTCTGGTTCTTCTCGTTGTTGGCGCCAGCTCTCCTCAAAGCTGCTGCGAGGGGGTTTTGTGCCGCTGCCATTATTGCTGGGGCGGCCATTTGTTTTTCGGCTGAATTCCGGACGAGGGCTACTTTGGCCACTGTCATGTCGAAGGTAAGGTTTTGAGGCAGTTCTAGGCGAAAAGGAGGGTTGGTGATGTTGACCTGGCGCAGTCATGCCAAGCACTTGTTCGTCTTTTATCCAGCCAGGTTCCTCTTCTGCCTCGAGAATGATTTCTACGTCTGAATCATCGTCACCAGTGCTTTGAAAATTGCCCCAAGCCGAGGCTTCAGGAGAGTCGCTTTCTTCGAACGTATTAATTGATTCAGGAGCATGAGATCCCACCCTTGTAGAGAAATAACCTCGGCTCTTCTTCTGTTGCGGTTGCTGCTCATGTACGGCGTTGCGAATTTTCTTACTACTGTATTCTTTATCTGCATTCCAGTTTGTACTGCTGCTTGATCGAGTATTGTTCCATCCGCCCTTGCCTCCACGAACAGACGAGGACGAAGAAGAGTGTGATTGATCAAAGCTAGCAGCAGAGTCATTCCAACCTGAGGTTTTAGCGCTCTCTGGTGCTTCCGTCGCATTCCATGACGCATTGGGGTTCGTCTGTTCTAAAGCTGGCTTTGCTCCCCAACCATCTTCAGCTGCAATAAACGCCTCAGCTTCACGACTACTTTTAGCAGTTGGTATACACTTACCGCTCTTCTCGTCGTTGTCCTTTGGCTGAGCAGACGGTTCTGCCCATCCGCTTTTTTCAGATGTTTCGATAGCCACGCCATCAATAGTGCCGCATCCATTAGTACTTGCTGCTTCAGGTGTAGGTGCAGGCGCAGATGCAAGTGCAGGCGCAGGAGCAGGTGCAGTCCAGTTCCCGTCAGTAACTTGAGCAGCCTTTCGATCCACCTTGAGGGGCTTTTGTTGCTTGCCATATGATGATGGTTTTGACTTGTGATTAGCCTCTTGCTGGTGGTAATTGCTGCGACGAAAGGAGCCAAAATTATCATAGCTTCGGTTGTAGACAGTTTTGTTCAAGTCTGAAGATGCTGCTTTGTTGATACTGGCCCAGGACGAAGATGCCCTTTCTTCGCCTGGTATTTCTTCTTTGTGCAGTCTCGATTTATTCCACCCTTCTTTCTTTTGAGTATCGTCGCTCTTGCCACTGGTTGCAGCACCCCATTGAGATGCTGCTGATGTTTTCCAATCATCAGCTTCATTTGCAGCCGAACTATCCATTGCAGATATATCTTTTTTGGCAGTGCCCCATCCATCTGTTGCTGCTTCTTGGTTCTTGTTGATTTGCTCTTGATCTGCATTACCGTCGGCAATGGTTGATTGCTCTGTATTGAATTCAGCAGTTCCCCAGTTGCTGCTAGACACGTTTTTATCTGCTGGCGGTTTTCCCCAGCCATCGCTGTTGGAAGGCGTGTTGAGCGTTAGTGTTTCAGCTTTGCGGCCATGACTGGATTCTGCGGTGGCAGGAGCCAGAGACTCAATAGCAGCAGGCGCTTTCCAGCTGTCATCTGCGTTGACTTCCGGCTTTGCTCCCCACCCATCACTTGTATTTTTAGACAATGGCTCTTCTTGGGCTTTGGCTGGGTTGCTCCAGCTATCGTTGGTGTTGGAGGCCTGTGTATCTGCGTTCGGTTTGTTGTTTGGCGGATCTCCCCAGCCGTCAGAAGATTTTATCGTCAACGGAGCTCTCCATCCTTCCGCAGCCATCTCGCCTTTGACTATAGGTTCTATTTCCTTGGCTCTGTCAACTGAACCCCAAGCGTTCACCCTTGATGTGTCAGGAGTATCCGATGAAGACTGATCTACTGTGTTACCGGGGCTTGCAGAAGTTGATAATTGCGGCCATTCTTCATTAGCACGCTTCTGAAACCTGCCAGGTCTATCTTGCTGTTGATGGAAGCTGCCTCCTCCACCACCACCCCGTCCGCCCCGTCCTCCTCCTGCTCCTCCTCCTACTCCTCTGCCTCTGCTTTTGCTTCCTCTTCCGTTAAAGTTATGGTATCCGTTGGTATTGTGTCTTGGTTGACTGTGATGGATTTGTGATTCACCAGATTCCAGCATCTCTCGTTTTCGTCTCTCGTCCTCTTCATCCATTCTCAACAGCTCATCGTAGCCACTGTGATCCCATTTTTTGTACATCAGAGGGTCTAAATTGCGATCGTGGGCCTGCTTCTTGGCAAAGGAACTAGCAGTGCTGAAATGTGGTACTGCTTCACGCGTCTCGGTCAACGCATCTTCTCTGTAGCGATTGTCATGGCCCCAAAATAGTCCAACGTAGGGAACAAAACTTGGATCTTCTGCAAGTTTTCGTCGATACTCACGAAGTTCATGGACAGTCTTTTCCTTTCCTTGTTGCTGCAATTCTTGATAGTCGATTTCAGCGGTGGCGAGCGGCTGATCCTCTTTGTCCAAGGCGGTGGCGTTTGTGTCCTGAATCTCTTTCTCTTGCTCGTCGTTAATTACTCGATCGTCTGATCCTAAATCCGAGTCCTCGTCAGAATCCTCGTCCGACTCTTTGTCTGAATTATCATCACTTTCGTCTTCTTCAGAATCATCGTCATCGGCTGTGGAAGAGCCTTCATCGTCATCATCGTCATCATCGTCTTCATCGTCTTCATCGTCATCGATATCGGTGGTGATTTCGGTAACGACGGAGCCTTCTTCTTCGTCGTCATCGTATTCGGAATCGTGTCCTCTTCGTCTATGTAATAAATGCGACATGATAAACTCGCAGGGTTTCAATGATGAAAGAAAATGCAAATGGGTTGTTTGAAAAATTTAAACTTTCCTGCACATGCTTGTTTAAAAGAATCAAGAAGAAAAAAATTGTGGTAACCATAGTGACCTTTTTTTTTTTCTATGGTTACTTATTGTTGTACCTTTGATATCATTTATATGGTATCCGCGAGAAAGGCATCTCTTTTTCTGGCATTTTTCGCCATATCACAGAACACATCTGATTCACGTTAAAAAGATCAAAGCCCATTGAAGAGAAAAGGAACGATCCGGCTACCATTGCCTCAAGAAAAAAATTTGTCGAATCCTTGCAAGACCTAGGGATATCCTACAAAACTAATTGCATCTCTGTAGATGAATCAGGTTTCAACGTAAATCTGATCCGTCAACTAGGATGGTCTCGAAAAGGTGAAAATGCTGCGATAACTACCAAGACGAAGAGAATCCTGAACGTTACTATCATCTCGGCAATCTCGAGCAAAGGTGTTGAAGGTGTTTCCGCTAAAATTGTAAAAAGAAGGTTACAACTTGAGCAATTTTTATCGACTTTCCAAAACCGTTGATCAAAAGACTCGATGATAGCAATGCTGCACCGCATTATTTCATTATGGACAGTGCTGGGATCCATACTCCCCATGAAGTCAAAAATTTCATCCAGACAACAAGGCATAAAATACACTTCTTGCCTCCATATTCGCCTTTTTTTGAACCCAATCGAAGAAAGCTTCTCCAAGCTTAAAGCTTTGACAAAAAAGAAAGCCAGGCTTAGGCAGCAATGAGTTTTTGCAGTATATTGGAGATTGCAGTAGAGAAATTACCAGAGAAGATTGCAAGGGTTGGCACAGCATCAGCTTTTTTTCTGATTGCCTTGCCTCCAAAGAAATCTATTAAAGAATAAAGATAAATTTTATTTCTACTATCAACCCATTATCCACCAAGTTAAATCAGTAAAATCACTGCTTTTATTTTGCAATTTCTGAAAAAAAAAAAAATCCAAATAAATGATAAAGGTCATGGTGATTTCGATAATAAATATTAGGATTTCTGGTAAAAAAAAACCTTTTATTTCTGATAAAAGCTAACAAGTTTCTGAGGGAAGAGAAATGTCTCCCTGAAAAAATTTCAAGTGGGGATTTCCATATTTAGAGAAAAAGAATAATTGCTTTGTTTCATTCTAGTGAAAATACAAAGAGAATATGTCATATCTTTAAGTCCAAGGTAGTCTTTAGAAAAGGTTACGGTTGTCTACTGGCAAACATCTGCGATTCTTGGCGTAATTGTGTCTGTTGACTTTAGATCAATAAACCTTTAATTGGATTCAGGAACGGAGAGCAAGGTTGAAGATAAACACATCTATGTCCTTGAGACTTCATAAGTTTCTATATTAATAATTTTTTATGAATGGGTGTGTTATCCTGGTGGCAGATTGATTCATTTTCTCTGGCATTTTTTTTTATACCCTCAGTTGATTTGGCATTTTCTAATGTAAGAGGTTTTGTCAGACATATATTAAGCTGGGTTCTCTATATCCAGTTGCACAGTAGAACAGCTAGTCAAACCTATGTCATCTTTTTCATAATACTGGAATGGTTTAAAAGTGTGTGCCTTTGCAAAGCCATAGTAGATTTTAGGCGCCTGATTTTTTTTTTTTTGTCTGCGCGACCACCAACTTCAGCGTATTATTGTCAAAAAAAGACAAAAAGTGTAAGAAAATAATGTTTAGCGATCTCAAACACAAAAACAAGTAATGCAAATTAATGCATTAGACTATAAGGCATCTTTTGATTACATAATTGCATAGTTTAGAGCAAGTTTTTGTACTTTTCAATTTGAAATCAAATGAAGGTAGCGACTTTTCTGACTTTTTTCGGAAAAGTATTTTTCAAAATTGGAGCGTGAGATTGTCAGGCCAGGTACAGGCATGCAAGTACTACCATTAAAAATCCAAAAAGCACACTATTTAGGTGAACGAGACGCAAATGTTTTTCGCTTGAATTGGGTAAGCTATAGCTTCTCAAAGCTAATGCTTCCTTCAAAAAAGCACAATTTTTCTTCGATAGCGGAGATTAAACGTGTCCAAAATTAGGAAGGAAAAAGTTCTTTCAGAAACTCCATTTGGACAATTCGAAAACAAAATTACTCGTTTTAGGCAAAATATCATCCTCTGATATTATGCATACCACGGCTGTCAGTCTATGATAATAGCTGTAATTTTGGACGCTCTACACGATGGTGTCATTTTGATAATCCCCGCATATTCATGGAAGGAATTATGTCGAGAAACCCTCAAAAACAGATCAAGAGGAAAAAGTCGACATTTTGCTTAATCACAGCGCATTTCCACTCTTTCAGACCAAAGGACGGTCTTTTACGATCATTTTCCTCCAATATATGCTATAGTAAAAAGTTGCATTTTTGAGGTCGAAATCGAGGATAATACATAATCGATGATTTTGGATGTGTGGATACAAGGAAAAAATCGAAAATATCTGCCATTTTGCATCGAAAAAAAAATCATGCTCAAATTGCACCAAAATCATATATAACATAGTCTTTTCCCAATGGATACTACAGTCGACGAAAAAAGATTGGCTCAATAAATAAAATGATTGGTCAATTCGAAATGGAAATGGGTCACTGATTCTGAAAATGGATCACCAAGACAAAAATTGTCAGTTTTGAAAATGGATCACTCAGTATGAAAATAGATCGTCAATACAGAAATACAGTGCATGCACTTTTTTTTTTGCTTCTTGTAGTCCTTTTTCGCAATTCAAGCATCTTTGCCAGAATGTCAAGGAATGCTTTATCCAATTCTCGCAATCTTTTCTGCTGATGTGAAGTAATGCGTTGCGAGTACGATCAGAGATTTTTTCATTCTGCCTGACAGAAGAAGGATCGTTATTTACAACAGTCTTCAGTTTGGACCAAAACTCCTCAATTGGATTCAAAAAAGGAGAATAAGGGGGGCAAAAAGAGAAGTTTATAGCCACGCTGCTCAACCCAACTTCCAATAAGTGCAGCCTTGTGAATGGATGCATTATCAAGAACTAGATATTTATAGCTCATGTTAGCCGCATCCAGTGTCGTAAGGACTTGTTTAATGTATTCAGGAAAGTCGCTGCTGGTAGTGCCCTTTTTCTTGGAGGCTTGAGCCTTCTCGCCAGTTCGAGTTCGTTTTCTGCTCCTATCACCAAGTACAACTTCTTTTCTAGATATTGTGATTAAGCCACTCTTGCAAATGGCACCCAAGTTGCTGACATTTGCTCCCTTCGTTTGAACATCAATTTTGCAAGGTGTTTCAGCCTCAGGCCATCCATATGAGTGATGCATGCTCCTATTGAAACCAGCTTCATCCAAGAATACACATTTATTCATAAAGTCTATGTTCTGACTAATCCAGTATGCCACCGCATCTCGTCTTTTAGCAATAGTTTCATCCGTATTTCTGCCATAATATCTGGGAATGATACGCTTGTAGGTCAAGCAGCACTTCTTCTTCATGTGGTTTTCAACTGATCTGGGGGCGATCTGTATATCTCTGAATTTTTTTGACAGGTGGTCTGTAACAGCTTCAACTGTCAATGTTGGCTCATGAGCCAGCAGTTCAAAGATAAATACAGTATGTTCATCTTGTAGTATTGTTGGCCGTCCCTTTCTTTCTTTGGCCACGACAGAGTCAGGGAATCCTCTTTCTCCTACTTCGCTTGTCATTTGATGCCACTGCTTGATTTTACGAATAGCTGTTGATCTGGGAAGCCCTACCTTTCTACTCGCTTCACTGATAGACATACTCTCAAATTCTTGCAACAGATTGATCAAATTGACTACCTTTGTTTGGTTCTTCGTAATGTATGATCCCCTTTCTTTTTTTACTACATCAAGAGAGGTCTCTTTGGAGTGAGGTTTAGTTTTTTTCTTAGCTTCCCTTTGTGCTGCATTTACTGCTGCAGTCTCTTCCCAGTCCATATATGATTGAATCATTACAGGTACTATCTCAATGTCAAAATTGTATTCTTCATTCATGTTTAGCAATATGAAAAAATCAAGAAGAGAAAAAGAGGAGAAGATTTAGCTAATCCTCAAACTGTGTTGTCATGGTAGATTTGATTGTTTATTCAAGATCTTCGTTCAATCCGAGCTATCTGCTAATGAATATCCATGTGTTGTACACATACACACACATAAATTTAGGTATCATAAATTGCTTATATGCACAGAGGAGATAAATACGACCGTCCAATGATAGGCAAAAAACAGTAGTTGCATGTGGATCATCAGGTTTAAAAGGAACATACAAAAATAACACTCCTGTACCAGTAAAGGCAGGTTATTCACCCTTCATCTTTTTTGTTAGTACATTGAAACTGACATCAATTTACAAGTAGAAAGTGCAAGGAGCCATCGCTGAACGTGCTGTTGTAATCCCTGTGGATGAATTCCGTACTACTATGACATGCTGTCATTGCCATGGTAGAGTTGAAAACGTTCTTCGTCTTGCACACCACCCTTGTGAGCACAAGTAAGTAGGAAGAGAAGTATAGAAATCTTTTAAAAGAATTACAACGTCATATTGATAACAAGCTTGCAACCACCTTCACAAAACTTGCCACAGAGTCCCACTTTCAAGTAATTTCTCACAATGTACAAAATTTGAAAGCTCACATCGACCAAATTGAAAATGATCCGGTATATCTTAGCTCTAGTGTCATTTTACTCTACGAAACTTGGACTTTGACTTCAAATACTTTACAAATTCCTGATTTCCAAATGGCATCTGTAGTCCATTGTCCAAGTGAAACTGTACGTAAAGCCATTGGCTCTTGTTGTTACATTTCTACCACAATAACAGACAGCGTTTCTACTCATTCCAAGCTTTTGGTTTAGAACAGCAGCAACACATCTGTCAGTACATCTTGGGTAATTATCAACAATGAACTTTACTGTAGTGTTTATGCATCTCCTGGTGTCCCTACTACGTTGTTGTTACAAGCAATTAGGCACATCATCGAACAATGCGCAAGCAAAATTGTTATCGCAGGTGATTTCAACATTAACTTTAACGAAGAATCCTCAAAAAAGACGGCGTATGAATTTATTGCATGAAAATGGACTGCAAAGCTCTTTGCCCAATGCAGTCCAGTCGTCTACTAAAGAAGGCACTTTAATTGATAATATCTTTACAGACAAACAAGTATATAATTCAGGAAGATACATCTCTCTTACCAGTGAAATAAAATATGTTTATAAGACAAATAACTTTGGAAAAAAAAAAAAGAATTGTCTTATTTATAACGTCAACAGATGAGCCGCCGGGCACTGCGTTTTTTTTCCCGCAGCGAAGCGGAGGGCAAAAAAAAAGTGGTCGGGGGCATCCGTCTAATAGCCAAGCAGGCCGTGGGTCTGCGGCCTTTTTTTTCTTTTGTAGCAATAGCGAAGATCATGTTATTTTGCAAAGATGAATGCATTCGGCTGGATTATGGCCATCAACATAGTCTTGTCGTCGTCTATTCTAGACTGGCGGTATCCCTAGGGTTTACATGCATTCGCCTTCTTTGCAAAGTATTGTTTCGAGTATTTTTCAGAGTCGG
>MU619288.1:82067-92342 GCA_025201805.1 Parasitella parasitica
CAGAGTCGGTAGCGAGAACGCCAATGATGGTCGCGCGCGAAACACTGCTAGATATAGTGTCCGTTAATATAGGTAATGGGCTGGCTCTTGGAAAGCACTCTTTGATCGTATCTGAAGCTAGAGATGTCAAGTGGTCTATTACTCACTCAAGTTAAGCTCAACAATCAGTTTACTGCTGGTGCTTCCTTTGTGCTGCCAAATATGTCAAGCTAGCTGATGCGTAGTATTCATTATACTCAATTCAATTTCTTTGGGAATTGTCTTGGTGATCGTCGTCGTCGCTGGCTGCTACAACATGCTTCTCTCTATACTCAACAGTCTGCTTCATTTTCTGTTCCAAGTCATCTATGTTATACCAATTTTCAAACATAGTGTCCGACCAGATCACCATGCCATACCAAATCCATTACCAATAAAACCTAGATAACCAATATAAAATACAGGACCCTCATATACCATCTGAGATCCTAGCAATAGGATATTATAGTTCATATTTATATACCTATTTATATCTATATATCTATATATCTATATGAGCCGCGTATGTCAACAAAAGATTATACATAGTTTATAGCTAGTCAATTTCTCTTGTCTTAATATTTGCACAACAATCTACGGCTTTCTGGCGCCACTTGGATTCATCTCTGATTACTGCCAATGCCTTCCAAGGCACTCACACCTTCGCGATGCGTACTGTACGACCGTACTTTTACTCATCCTTGGTTGTGTGGCATCGTGCTATCCAAGGTCCCTTCTACTGCTTGCATCCCCTATCGTTGCCCTTGCAGAAGTCCTTGTCACTTTGTTGTTAGCTACCTGATCAAACGTACTTTCTGGCACAGGGTTATAGCATTCACTGGCAATTCTGAGGCTTCCTTTCTGGCGCTATCATCTGGTATGTTATAGTTTCTCTGTGTTTTTCTATCTTCTGATAAGTTGCTAAACGAAGAGTGCAGGTTGCTCTAAGCCCCATTTTGTCGACAACTTAAAATCTTCAACGCACTGAACAATTAACTTTTCACTATATCGTAACCTATAGGGAGCATCAACCAAGCGCAAATAAAAGGTGCTTTTGGTAAAAGACCACACCAGGTTTTCTCAGTAAGAGCAACTCCCTCATTCAAAAAATAGTAAGCAATAGTCACTAGCAATTTTGAAACGAGCAACCTTCGTTTTCAAAGCAACACTATTTTGTGCAGTCTCATTAAG
Source organism: Parasitella parasitica (assembly GCA_025201805.1). Taxonomy (NCBI): domain Eukaryota; kingdom Fungi; phylum Mucoromycota; class Mucoromycetes; order Mucorales; family Mucoraceae; genus Parasitella; species Parasitella parasitica. The sequence goes on from MU619288.1 coordinate 83,277, forward strand.
ATAGAGTAATATGATTATAGTAGTTTATGCTTGTTTAGTTGTAATTATCCCTTAAGATATGATTTAAATGGCCTTCGATAAAGTCTGTGTCGTTTGATCCAAGTGATGGAAATGATTTTTTGTGAAACGCGATCATTAAGCCAGTATTCAAAAGTGGCACCACTGAGTTTGAGGTACTGTAGTTTTCACAGAAAAACACCCCAACACAAGTATAGCTGCAGATGCTATTGCTACTATTGCTACTATTCGTACCCATCACTCTGTTCAAGCGGTCCATTGACAGCCCTTTATATATGGTTTTTCTCGTCCAAGGATGTACCCAAAACAAGAGCAGCACCGTTCTGGTCACTTCAATCAGTAATGCCATAAAACAAATCGCTCTTAAACATATCGCAACAGGAGTTTGCCTTTTGCAAGTAATCCGGTTTCCTGTGGCCTTGATCAGCCAAAGACTACCGTTCATCAGCTGAGATTGATGTATGTTTGTGTTGTAGTAGCCAGCAGCAGCAAAGTAGATCTGGAGTAAAGTGTCCAGGATTTTCAGTTTCTGCAAAATCATAGAATTCCTGCATTTGAGTGCGATCCGTCAGCACAATTGGTTTCGCTGAGATAGCTCTTGAAAAGATGAGATGCTGATAAGAGTGCTGCTGACGCAAGAACTACTGCATATATCCATCTTTTCCAAGCACAGTGTTATTGGTCTGATACACAGGTCTTGGTATGGGAATTCCTATACCAGGACTTAAGTATCGTAGTTCATATACACAGATGTAAGCTGGTAGCATGTCAAGAAAATTAAAGCTACCCTAACATTCGGTATCTATATGACCCCCACCCATCTTGAATATGAAATATACATTAGATTGTTGTGGTGTGAAAACAACTAGGGCCTGTGGAAAGCTCAAAAATAAACTGGCTTTTTTACCTGGACAAAAAGCTTATTAGGCTCAAGATGTACTTTGATAAGCTATTTTATATCCCAGTAGAGATCCTCAACTAGATTTGTTCTTTTTTACAGTTCAAACCATTTAGTTGCTAAACGGCAGAGTAAAGAAATAGCATACGACAGAAAAACTGTATGTTTAATATGGAACATGTATGTAAAAGTTTATCTACAGCTGTTCATTATCACACTCTTCATCATCTTCCTCAGTATTACCTTCTTCTTCATTACCTTTCTCTTCATTACCTTCCTCTTCCTCTTCATCTTCATCATCTTCATCATCTTCATCATCTTCATCATCTTCATCATCTTCTTCATTAACAGTGACCCAGTTGGAATCAACTTCCAAGACAGACATGTCTGGCCATCGAACGGCTGTTGTCCAAGCGTCAGTCTTACATTTCGAGCTTTCACCCAAGATATTGCTGATTTTGTTTGTGTGTCTGCATGTCATATTACTGCTGATCTTGTCCTTCATTTCCAAGGCAGACTCCTATAAGAATATACAAACAATTAAGCTAGAGCGCAATATGAGCAACAACTATTACATACTATACCTTCACGTATGCAAGGGTATCAATCAACTTCTCGATACCTCCTTCATTAATTGACTCCTTGGTGATTGGGTACGAGATAGTAGCAACTTGTGTCAAGGCATATTGCTTGGGCTTCACCAAAACTAAATGAAGTAAATGGCATTCAAATCCCATGATTTGCATGAAGGGGATTTGGAGGCTTGTTGGTTCAACTTGAAGACTCTGCATCAAGGAATTTAGGTGCAACTTGGACACCAACACGAGCTTCAGCTTGTCCAAATAGTATTTTCCTGAAGTACATTCCTTTGCAAATTCAGTCATGGAATAATCAAAAGATGAGGAGGATGCAGCAGAAATACGAAGGTCCATTTTTGACGCGATATTTGTTTTGCTCAGAGAGCCAGGGACAGTATCACCCCTAAGGCATATAGTTAGTACTTTTAACCGAATTTCTACTCTACTCTCGCTTTACTAAATATGAAACTCACTTCTGCTTCATTCTATAGACTTTTCGAGAGGACTTACCACTTCAAATGTATATTGCTGTAGCCAAATATTTCCTCCAAAATATGGGCCCAGAACTTGAGCTTGAAATCTTCTTCAGAATAATTACTAATATTGGCATGAGAGAACAAGGAGTGCTTGTACAAATGCTGGTTCAAGCTTCAGTACAAATAAAAATGCAAAAAGCTGTGAGTAATTTGTTTGAATTTATCAGTTAAAAAGACATACATAAATCGAAAGACTTCTTTCTGTGCACGCTCATTGCTGTTGTTGACTTTGACTTTTTCTATTCCATCAAGCTTGTTCTTTACAGAGCGAGAACTCTCCATGATATCAGTAAATTTTTTGGCAACAGTGGCTTTTACAACAAATTCGGTCTGATCAAGCTCCTCAAGCTCGCTCTTGGCTTCAGTCGACAAGCTGATGTGCGAGTTCGAACTCATATCAGACATGTCATATATATGGTTATTAGTGATCCTAGATAATATAGATTTAAGTATTGACTCTTTGGCAAAGCTTCGAAAACTACTTATTACCACTTAAAGTAATCAAATTTCTTGGATCCCCTCTTGTTTTTATTCTTGAAAGCTCTCAAGAGGTTTACTTTCTTCTTTAATAATCTCTGCTGCTTCTTTTTTAGTTTTCAAAAATGGTTAATACATAGCACAAATTTACATATATATGGAAAAAGCAGTTACCTGTCTTAAAAGCTAAATTATTAAAGAAAAGTTTAGAGACATCACGGTTGCCATGCAACAACATTGCATCTTACCTCATTTTGTTGCTTAATTCTTTCTCTACGAACATTAATGTACAGCTGCTCTTCTTCATCAGCAAGATTTTCAAGAGCTCTAAGGCTTCTTCTGGACATTTGGAATAAACAGTAATATTAAGTGAGAAAATATAAACAGTGAGAAAGAAAGAGATAGAGATAAAAACTGCTGCGAGTTGCATTTTGTTGATTTACACGCGTTTATGTATGACTGCCTATTTTTCTATATTTTACCGAAGTAGCTCATAGCAGCTCAAATCAATTATTATAAATTATCCATATCCAAATTATAATTATCTCTTCAGTTTTTCTATTACTTTATACTTACGTACTTACTTACTTACTCACCTAATCAATATCATAAATAACAAACTGGTATGATTAACTATCTTATTTTATACTTATAACTAACATGATGAACAGTTGTTTCTGTAATGAAGTACTTTTTTTAAACTCAAATATTACAGCGTACATTTTTAAATATAACTTTTTTTCGTTGGAAATATCATTAAGCTGTCATTGTCACAAAGTAACATTCAATCAACATGATAACCATCAAAGATCCTACTGTTAATTCCTTCGATTCTCTGTTCCCAGATAACGACGTAACAGAAAAATTGTTTGCACGCTATTCCGAAGAAAGAAAAAGATTACATTAGCTTTAATCTTGATATAGGATGTTCTTTAAAGATCATCAACAGCAAATGGCACAAGAAAGGAAGACATACTAAGGTTATCAACAAAGTATACCTTGGTTCTGTTTATTGTGCATCTTCTTCTTGCCAAATGAAAGGAGTTGATTTCCCTCCAAACACTACGGAGAATGCAATTGACAATCAAAAGTGTATCATTTTTGATTCGAAGATGAAGAGAAAGCTTTGCAATGTCAAAGTTAATTTCAAGTTTGGTGATGCTAAATGCATTATGGATCACAGGGGAGAACGCACTCACGGTGCTTGCCCACCTATCCATCTTACCGAGCACGAAAAAAAGGTACCGAAAAAAAAAAGTACAATAGAATATGGGATGTACAACTAAATCTAAAAGAAATGTATAACTAAATTATCCGCCCTCAAGACTTAGCTAGTCCTTATACTGCGTTTATTTATTTGTGGTCTATTTTCATACTGAGTGATCCATTTTCAAAACACTGATCCATTTTTGTCTTGGCGATCCATTTTCAAAATTTCGACTCATTTTCAAAATTATGACCCATTTTCATTGGCTGACCCATTTTCAGAATCAGTGACCCATTTCCATTTCGAATTGACCAATCATTTTATTTATTGAGCCAACCTTTTTTCGTCGACTGTATTTCTGGTGTTTTCAGGGCACTTTTGATCACAAAAATCAATCAAAAAATGGCACACAAAGCTCAAGTTCTTGCTTTTAAGCTGTAAAAAATATCTATCTGGAGATGATACCAAGTCAATATCAATTCCAGTACATAACACAGCTCTATAAAGCAAGTATTTTTGACGCGACAAGTATATCTTTCTTTATAGTAAAACGATAAAACAGGTGTGGCTCATCTTCCCTCAGAAACTTCTCAGCTTTTATCAGAATTAGGGGTTTTGTTATCAGAAACCCTAATATATATTATGACAAACACTGTGACATTTATCATTTACTTGAACTTTTTTTTCAGAAACCATAAAAAGATTGTAGAAAACGAAACACTGATGACTGGAATTAGTGAGCATTCTGCCAAATCTTTTGGTAAGTGTCCCAACAAGGAGAAACTGTAAAAAGATGACAGAACTAAAAAAAAAAAAAAAAGTGTATTTTTTTGGTTCATTCAACTTGTTTTTGATCAAAGGAAATGATAATAAAAATCATTGAATTGGGGGAGGAGAAAGATATTAATAAGGGAGAATATGCCATCAATGTACAATTCATAGGAGGAGTATCACAAACGTTCAAGAACAATGGATTGAATACTAGTTTCAATGCATTCTGGATGTGGAGAAACGATGCATACACCGTTAACAATCAACCCTACCAGAAGACTTCAGCAAGGCCTTTAACAACTACTAGTAATAAAGCAATGCCACCCTAAACCATCGTCTCACATCATATGAAAATTAAGGTAACGATTGTTGTCGCTAAACCGCTCTCTCATTGGCTAGAAAATAAAAAAGATCGGGTTCGTTGTCGATCACTTGTTTTTTTCCTTGTCGGCGACAATGGTCTTATACTTTTCTCACTGATGGCAACAAATGACGATTTGATGCTTTTTACTCTGCCTCGCGTCAATGGGCCAGAGACTGATTTGATGAGTAAATACTTTTTACTAAACACTGATGTTATGAATATTATCGTCAAGGAAATAATTAGTAAGTTTTATGCTCAAACTTTATTATGACATATAACGATTTCTGATTCTTTCTTTTGGTTTAGGACCAAATGCAGTCGACGAATATTTTCCTCAGCCAACTGAATGAGCAAATGCAAAAAAAATTGGATGTTTTGTATGCTTCAAACAACACGAACTCCTTTCCACCCATTCTGATTGAAGTACAGTACAACGCGGATGATAATTTTTTGCATCGGCTTGTGCAATATTGTGAGGAAGTTGTCGGTTTTCGCCCATTAACTGAAGGTTGAATCTCATCTCAATTCCAATACCGTATTGACGCTGAATTGTATAAAGACTTTTAGAAACCAGGACCAGAGTAATCCTGGCTTCCTTTTCAATCTTTAATAAAGACCTTACGTTCTCCGTGATATAATCGCTTGTAGTCTCTTTATTTAATTGTCTTTGGAAATAATCATTATTCATATAACTCTCAGAAGCGACCAAACAATATTCTAGCGAACCATTTGTCCTTGTTTTCGTAATCAACAAAATCAGGGATAGCGTAATGAGTAAAACCACAAAGGACCGCAAACAAAAATTCTTACTCAAATTGCCAAGTTATCCATGGGTTAAAAAAATGTTTATTGCTCAATGATTATTCCATTCACGACCATTTGAATACCATACCCTTACATCCACTGGTTGCTCTAGGTGCATTTTTAACTGTTCAAAAGGTATCCATTCTTGATCACGATCAACGAGACGATCCAATTATCCAGCAGTTGTATGGCATATCCAAACACGTTTTTGAACATGTGGCCACCCGTGAAAAAACGACAGTTGATGATCTTTTGGGATTGTGTGATAATACTCAATCGAAATTCCAAAAAGGCAAAGAAATTCTTGAAGATTTACCAAACAACAACTTGAAAAAGCGTGCTATTGACTGCCTGAATGATGGTTTAAATATTATAAAATCATACAAGGTCAAATATATGTCTGACCAATCGTCATCTTTGACAGGCTCCTCTCCAGCAGGCTCCTCTCCAGCACTAATACCCGCAACTCCATCATCATCATTACCAATACTGTCAACACTGACAGATTCATCCACGTCAACGATTACAAAAAAGACTACACGGACTCCGGCATCATCATCATCCGAAAATTGGCGATTACATACGAAACCTTGGAAGTAACAAAATGAATTGGAAAGCTTGCTATTTAAAAGGGCAATCTCAAAAATGCTTATCAACATTTGAAGACCAACAATGATGAAATGGAAGGATAATGTGGATTAAAAAAGATAATAAAAACCAAATGTTAACGAGATACAAAAACTTAAAGATACTTTATTTAAGATCGAAATTGCAACGGCTATTTATACTTTTTACAGCTACATCAATTTATGGTGACTTATTTAGATTATTGATTGACAAGACTAATTCACAGTGACAATCTACTTGACAGGGTACGATATGAGGTTATACAACAAGGGCTACACGTCTTTGATCTGACAGTGCCTTAACCTTTATCCTGGTGCTCAGATCTGTGTTACTTGTTGCAGGAATAACCTTCTTGATTTGAAACAGAGACTTTATTCTCCAATTTACACAAGCGTATCGCATCACATCACTGGACAATCTTCAATCTTCAATCTTCAATTGAAGTACATTACCATGATCTACTGTCTATAGTTATGGCAGATCAGATAAGTAGTTTTTTTTTCTTAGTTTTATTATTATTATTATTGATGATTCGATTGATTTTGGATTATGATTTGATCAGCATTATTGAAAAACCCCTTGAAATTAAATTCTATGATATCAGTGTTTAACAATATGTTTGCTTATTATTTTGATTCTTGGATGTTAGGTATGGGGTAAAATAAAAAGAAGTTGATCTGGTCAAATATCTTGGGACAGACTGCAATTTTTTTTTTGAGAAGGAGGGGGATGGAGATGGAGATATTATGGTATAATAAAGAAATAAGGAAATGAACAGGGAATAAAAAAAAAAAAAGATAGGGTGTATAAGGAGAAGAGCATGAGATGATAGGAGAAACGAATTATTATGCGGATGTATGACTATTGGGACAAGGTGTAAAGTCCAATGTTGTGTGTCTAGGTATCATAAACGTGTAGCACCTAAAAATTGGAAAGAAAAATTCAAGTATAGAGCTTCGCGTCAAGTTTTCGCTGCCTGAAAATAGGTTTTGCGTTGGCAGTGAGCTTGTTTTGCGCTGGACGCCGGCTCCCAGACAATCTAGTCCAGGCATCGATTCCCTCCCTTGCAGCATCATACATTTACTTTTATCGCACCCTGCTACAGCAACCCTTGCGGTAAGTGTGTTCAATACTGCTCTTGAGTCAGGTATCTATCCCGCCTCTTGGCAGGAGACTTGTCTGATACTGCTACCCAAGAAAGGTGATCTTTCGCTACTCCAGAATTGGCGACCCATTAGTTTGATTTGTTGTGATGCCAAGATCTTCACTAGGTTATTAAATGCTCGTCTCATGCCACATTTTGGTAAGATCATCTCTTCAACTCAATCTGGCTTCATGCCTCATAGATTCATTGGGGATCCAGCTATGACACTACACTTTGCCCAAGCATTGGCCACTTCTACAGGCTCTGATGCTATTGCTTTATATTGTTGGATCAAGAGAAGGCATATGACCGGGTCAATTTTGAGTATTTGTCTGCTGTCTTCCGCGTTTTCAATATGCCTCAGAGGCTCACCACCTCTTTACTAACCCTTTTCTCGTCCACGTTTGTCAGGGTCAATGTCAATGTCTTCCTGTGGCCTTCTTTTCGAACTGAACGGGAAATGCGACAAGGTGACCCAATTAGCCCTTTATTCTTCAATATCATGTTCAATCCTTTCCTCCGCGCCATCAATACTCAACCCCAGATCACCGGATTTGACTTCAACTTCATTGCCTCTCATGGTTTAGCCTCTGCATTCCGTCATCCAGTGGAAGTCCTGGTTCGATATTCTGGTGTGCTGCGTCTCACAGGTGCGGATGTCCTGGTTTTTTTTATCAAGACTCCCAATCTCTTCAACTAAGCGCTTCTGTTTCCGGCCTCGCTCACCCTGTTTCTTGTCGACGAGCTATTCAACTACTTCAGTCTCACCAACTTTTATTCTCTAACTTTGCTGTGTACAATATGATACCATATGTACCTCGTCCGTTTCTCAAAAACATCGCCACCACTTACGAATCCAGCCCTCATCAACTACATTTCTTGTTTATCTCGGCGCTTTCTACTCAATTTGACTTTACCCCACATTCATTTATCATCTCTGCTCCTACTAACAAAAGTTACAAATTTCTCCCATTAACTCATATATATAACTCGTCTCTTATATCTACGTAACCTGCCGGATCATGGAAACAGTTCTAGCCTCTCCAAATACCGTTGGATGCTCGTAATACGGTACTTGGTTTCGTATAATTCATGAAAAAGTGACAACCCGGCGTAAACTACACCACTATCTACCAGATGACTTTACTCTGTTCTGTCCGCACTGTCAATCTGCCATCTCATCTACCACCGAACACTCTCTCTTCCCGTGTCCTTTAAAATTCATCGTATGGCGTAAGGCTCTTTCTTACTACATCTCACCTCATTTCACACATTTTGCCTATGAAGAATACATTTCCAGCCTCCACCTGCAACTGTCTCATGACCGCTCTTCTCACTCGCTTTTTCCTGAATTATTCGTTTATCAAGTCTTTGCCTGCATTCAACAGTCTATTTGGTCTGCCCCCTACTGTCAAGTTTTCCAGCAAGTTCCGTTTAGCTCTGATTGTGTGTTATTATCTATCCACCGTATCATCTTCATTTTATCCTCACCACTTTCTCTTGATTCTGTCAATTAACCTTTCATGTTACTCCATCAAACGTTTTGATGGCTGCCTTAATAAGTAATTTATTCATGCGACATGTTTCTTTACGATAAGTGCGCCATTGTTTTGGCCAAATACTTTTTTTTTTTTTTTTTTTT
>MU619288.1:112077-124838 GCA_025201805.1 Parasitella parasitica
GTGTCAAGGGACACAGACGATTTGGCGGGTTTTGGAAACAGCAGCGACATGGCCGCTATACACCTACGCTGATAACAAATGAACATAATACGTCGCAAACGTGTGTTTTCTGCTTCCACAAGCTTCCTCATCCTGTGGCTGCTCTCAAAGGCAAAATGCAGCGAACAGCCGGTTCATTTCTTTGCTTGAATTCAGAATGCCCCAATGCCTTCAAGACAATGTGCCGCGACCAAGTCTCAGCACTTGCAATTGGTCTTGCTGGTCTTGGCTGCCTTTTGTTTGGAGTAACTTTCCCCTGCTTCGACCCAAACCCCACCACTGCCAAGCGCAAACAATTCAACAATTTAGCCCTATCTTTTTTGTACAGAAAACAGATACTGGGCTCACCTTTCGATGGAGGCAATACTCTTTGAAGGTTAGTAAAGAAATATAAAACGTGGAGATAACTCAATATTAATCGAGCGCTGCATCTTTGACTTTGACCTTTTAATACTATTGGGTAAGTGACATTCCCACTTATAAATTGTTTATAGAAAGTAACCAAAATCATGAATTGTCTTGAAACAATTCGAGTTACACATATGTTTGCGGTTAAACGCACTGATGGAATGTTTCAGTTGCACCTGAAAATGCTTAATTTGGAACCTCCAAGGGGTATTAGTGCCAACAATTTTGTACTTTTAAGAGTGCACTAAAAAATGAAAGCCCTCATTGAGCTTGGATTTTTTCTATTATTGTGCTCTTTGATATGGGATTGATGCTTTATATGCTCCACGCTGATAGAATGATGCAATCGGTCTGTCTTGTTGGTTCGAGGTAACATGGTAAAAAGTGATAGGTTACTACAGCATCTATTTTGCTCCTTATTTATCAATCTCAAAGTAATCCTTTGTAAAGATCAGAGCATCTGTGTTGCGGTTTTGAAACAAATCCTGCAGCCAGCTTCTAATGTTGTAATTCATCATTGCTGGGAAATGAACTCCCAATCTCTAATCCACCACTGGTTGGTTGTTCTTCATGCAGAAGGGGGGGGGGCATACACGTTGTTAACTCAATGTATGCGGCTAGAAGATTCATGTACATACTACTGCCCAATGCAGATTCCATACATGTCAATTTTAGTCAACTCTGTTCGTCTTTTGTCTGGTCCAAACACTTGATTCGAAGGTTTTACGTATGTATAAATAATATCCATGCTGTCAAGTACATTTTCATTACCAATGGAAATTCAGATGGATAAAAGAAACATCGAATGCTGCTTTTCCTATCTTAAATCTCTGGTTTTTTTTTGTCATTAATCCTAGAGCATACTAGATAGATATGCACTTGGTACACACTAAATCAAAGGAGAGATCGTCTCTTCAGTTTTTTTTTAAGAAAAAATTTTAATAATGGCAAGCAAATCTATGATTAATCTATACGTAAATAAACATTAAATAGGTATTATCAAGTAATTTTCAAGGTAGTTTCTCTAAAACAGCTTGTAGAGCTGATCCTTTACATCCTTGCACAGGTCTATAGCCTTTTCAGCCCTAGGGTCTTGTTCATCAAGAGGTGGATAGTATTTGCACTTTAATCTTGTATCCAGCAACCAATTAATAAACTCATTTTCTACCAATTGGGCGTCCAGTTTGTTCAACATTTTAAATACGGTCAGCATATCATGTCGTAACATGGCGATTCTGTCTCTGCTCATATCTAAATCCACCGCCAATCGATAATGATCAGCAGCGTACCAATGTCGACTGTTGATGGCGTACTCTTCTTTTGCTGCAGCATCTGATCTGGACTGTAAAAACACTTGGAAGCTACACACACATCACAGGTTAGTTTCCCAAATACAAAAATACACGAGCCATTGAATGTCACCTTAGGGATTTAGCAAAAGGTGGTTGAATAGAGTTTTCCAAGAACCCTTCATCAAGATCACGTAAGTAGACAGATCTGGAAGTAGATTTTTGTAGAAAAATTGGCTGCTGTTCCAATTTAGCGCGAGGAAGGTCTTTACAGGTGATATTGGGATGCAGAAATTCATCTAATTTATCAAGCATTCCACCTCCAGATTGCGCCCAAATCGTAGTCATATATACGGAACAACCAAGTAAAAAGAGCAATAGCAGTGCTTTCAAGTTGCTTGCGATGTAATCAATTACCATTGAATACCAATGCGTCTCGTTTCTTGTAGGTGGCCGATGCAAATTATGCTTTGACAGTCGTGGCGAAACGGACCTTGCTTGGCTGCCATGAGATTTTTGCTGTTGTTGCACTTTTTCTGGTACCTGTTGCAGATCAGAGGAGGGGGTTGGACTTAAATCGCTCCCTTTGTCTAATGCTGTAGTTGTCGATGAAACGGAAGGCGAAGGAGTAGCTTTTTCGGCAGTTTTACTGCTGGTTGCGGCAGGCAGTATGAGGGGCTGAGCAACTGGTCGAGGGGCTACATGACCAGATCCAGCTTGTTGCTGCTTTACAATCGAGGCGATCGCAGACGTAACCTCCAAATTCAAGTCTGTCGATTGAGTGTGTTTTGATGTCGAGTCCAAGCCGTTTGCATCCCTGTTTGCTTTGAGAAGATTCTTGTTGTATTCCATTGCTTGATTGCGAGCTTCATCCACCGATTGTTTGATACCTTGAGCAGCCTTTTGTAAAATTGGGATAAAAACGCCTACACTGTCAGCCATTCCCTTGAGTGCAGCTCTTGTCACAATGGCTAAAGGTTTGCAGAGTCAGCATCTCTCTTTTTGAATAAACAGCAGCTTACCTCTAACAAGCACACTCTTGATCCATCTCACACCCAAATAACAAGTCAGTTGACATTCGGATTTGTTGACCCAAGTAATGCAATATCTAACAGAAGGAATAAACGCATCTGCGTATGGAAGTGCCGCAGTTTTTGTAGAAATTTGAACCGTATAACGACTAGATTTAGAAGCGCATTTTATTAGTGTATGCCCTTTAAATTTATTATTACTTACATGTAGTCCTCCTTGTGGATCAGAATTTGCGTCTCGACGACTTCAGCTTCCTTCATACGCACTTAAAGGGAAATATTTAATATGCAATTTGATCATTGAAAAGAATATGTGTGTGTGTGTGTGTGTGTGTTTTTCTTACCAATTGGGTTAGAAACAGGCATCCAATACTTCAGAATACGTTGCATCTTCCCATCAACAATGCCCCACTTGGAAACAGACAAATCTTGAGCGATATAAGTATTTAGTTTGCAAATCAGCAAGAAGCAAACTACTTACCATGGCCCTCAATAGCAGCAGTTTTTCCAGCCCAAACCCCACCATCGGTTGGAGGAGCAGTCTGTTCGTCTGAGAAAAGTAGCTCGTAGCATCGCTTCGCAGATATGGGGAGGTTGATTTGAGCATCTTTTCTTTCTAAATGGTCATCACAGTTGCACTCAACAGACGATTCAGGGCAGGCAATATTTGATGGAGGCATGTCAGCTACACGTTTAGCAGTAAGAAAAATAGAAATCAGCGGCACAATATATATTGAAAGTAACACATTCCAACGTACGATCAGGTTTAAAAGGCTCTATTTTCTTGGGCGGTACTACTACTGCAGCTGCATTATTGACAGGGATTGTTGGCTCAGATTCACCGCGTTGGCGAGCTATGGATTTTAAAACAGACGCAGGATTTATCCTTGATTCAGGACCAACAGTCGCAGCGTGAGGTCTATTATTTCCAGCTACCAAAGTTCTGGACGAGACAGATAAAATAGTGCCTGTGTTGCGCTCCTCTGTATTGTTTGCAATATGCGATAGTGCGCTATTGAAAGAAAGAGGCAAATCCACAACAACGCTTTTATGCGTTGCTGTGCTTTTGGAGATGTTTAGTATCTTGTTATACATGTCTCCACTCTGCATGGGCTCTCTGCTTTTTGCATTGTTGACAGCAAAACAAAGTTTTTCAGCAGTAGTTTCAACGTCGTCCATTAACGTGCCTAAAATCAGGGGCTCTTTGATATCACTGCGGCTGTTGGGAAGCAGTGTGATGGTAATGACAAGGTCGGAATTCATGGCCAATGCAGTATCGTTGACAAGACGAGCGAGGGATTGGTCCTTGACCACTTTGACTTGATCAATATCCGTCAAACGTACAGCGACAGAATTGATGCAGGTCATCAATACACAACTGTAAAACCAAAATGTGGTTTGAGTAATAAAACCACGGCCTGTGTAAGCATAGCCAAAGTCTGAAGGCGGTCGTAGGCCAGTCTGGGCTAATTGATGCGCAAGGTCCCTTTCATATGTATCCGTCCCCCCTGGCGAGTTCAGCTTTGGTTTAGTGGCTTCAATTTCTGTTGTATCGTTTTGGATGGCGTCAGGTTGCTTTCTGAGGCAGCAAACGAATACTACGCAAAGGGGTCGATATATGCATTACGCCAATGCCTTACAAAAACTTACCATCAAGCACTACTTCTTCGGATTTCACTCCACCAAATAATCGACGCAATTCTCTGTTTTGAGAAGTCATCTTGTCAGAGTAACCTTGAATATCGACGTTTGAAATGCCAACAGAGGCAGGTTTGGCAGGCCATACAACCTGGGGCAGAGAAACTGAAGTAGGCGCCTTTGTGGCATTACAATCGAGAATGTTAAAATCTTGAGTCAAATTCATCATGGTAGGAACAAGTGCCCAAGGAATACCCCACGAGCCCCCAGGAAATTGCTTTGTAGTAGCAGTGGCCGTGGTAGATGAGGGAGCCCCTCTCGCAGCCTCCCATACTAATAGGGGCGTGAGGGATGAAGAGTTTGCAAGTGTGGCCTCTGTGTCTGGCGTAGTAGATACCATCACAATCGATGGGCCTTCTCCAGACAAGTTCTTTGACAAGGTGAGAGAGCTGTCATGGACGGAGGGGTGTTTATGATTACGATAGCTACTGATAGAAATGTTTGAAAGGCTGGATGAAGAGTCAGCGTACTTCATTTTAGGAGATGAAGTGTTTGAGTGTGACATATCAGTGCTTGTTGTAGCAGTTGGTGATGATAAAGCGGTTGTAGCGGTTGCCTTCGATCTAATCAAGGCGGGAGATTTGGTCAGACTCATGGGTGAGGAGGCTGATCTATCCTCTTGCTGCTGTTTAGTGAACACCCTCAACCACTCTTGCTTGGTTTCTTCAGTTTCTGCTTGCAGCATGAACGATGCTTGCTGTTTGGGCTGAATAACTTCAAAACAGAAACGTCTGTCGGTGTCGACGGCAGCATTCACCTGACAGTCTACCAGGCGGATCTTTGCCTCCATGGTAATGGACCCCTTTTGTTTACCAGAGCTATTCACCTGGCAGACGCCAAAATACCCATCATGTATGAAGAACCATTTTCGCGCCCATGAATGACGAGAGACTCTTACAAACAAATGGCCCCATTTAGAATTTCCCATACTGCCGTCTAATTTTTCTGTTTGCAGTGGTATAACGTATTTTCCAATATCTCGGTCAGGTGCTGTCAGCCTGATGAATTCTTCTTGCAGTTTTTCCCTGGCTATTTGCTGTCTATGCAACTGGTATGAACAAGTGAATTTATCCTATTATCATTTGCATTGTTAATAGCGGACATATAATGCTGTAACTGGCGTGCAACTTACGTCTATCAACCACTGTTTCCAATAGGACAGAGCAGCATCCAAATTTGCCCAAACTTGGATATCCTTGTAAAAGTCTTTATGTGCAACAGTTGCAGCAGTAAAGCGCTCAACGAGACAGTGCTCCAATGTTGATCGAAAATTCAGAATCCTCAACAAGTGTTGACCAGACATCCTCACATATTCCTTTCTTGCTTCATGCAGTCTGAATGCTTCTTCTCGAACTGCAGACGGTTCCTTTGACTTGCCAAGACCACTGTATTTCGCCAGCTGGTTCTCGTACTTTTCCATGGCCTTTTCGTGTTGCTTTCGAAAATTCTACAATGTGCATGATAAGTATAATCAAAAGCATGGCAATTGGCATGGTCATCACCTTGAAATCTCTCAAATGCGTCTTTACAAACAGCTGCAACGGCGATATCAGGCTTTCTTCAAGGTTATGAATCTACACAACGGTCAGAATTCATATAAACAATAAAAAATGTGGTTACACCTATTTACTAGATTGGTCTTGAAGGATAGACTTGTTTGTAGTGCGTCCGCAAAGCCTTTGATTATGGCTCCTGTGAAATTGGGATCTTTTTTTGTGTGTTTGCAATCAGAAGAGATGAATCATTTTATACATGGCTGCTTATTGTACCTATTAGTGTCTCATCAAGGCCTTCAGGAATGGCTTTTTGACATACAGTCAGTGTTTCTGCATTGAATTCTAGTACAATAGTCATTATCAGCTCGATCAATGTAGCGACGTCTATCAAGCTTTACTGTTCAGTTTCTCGGTATACAGTCTCAAATGGCGTGCAAGTGAATCCAGCCAATGCTCTAAAAGCTCGAGTTGTTGGTCGTAGCGGTATATACTGGACCGGAACACAGGCGAATCCGTAACCGCATCATACAATGTAATAATAGGTTGAAACGATGGCTCTTCCATTGTCAACTTTTCCTCAAACTAAACAAGAAAGAAAAACGACTAAATGAACGACGGGTAATTTTATCAGCAGAGCAGAAGCAGAGCGAATGATATTTTACGATGGCTGCCATTATAGAAAAGCGCGCGCTCGGTTGCCATATTTAAACTGCCATGGCAAGGGGCTGGAATATAGTATAGTTGCTAGGGATCTCTTCCGCATTGACTTCCCAAGCAGCCCTACTTTTACTCCATCTAGGTACAATAGCGCTACATAGATACCAATCTAACCACCAAGTTTTATACGTCACTTGCTTGGTTTGCAGCAGGAGCCAATGTTTTTTTTCCCTTAAAACGGGATCTCTTACATAACATTTTTCCCCACACTTTTTTTTTTTTTTTTCTTCTGCTCCTTTCTGCGACAAGACAATGTCTGCAATATCATTATATGACAAGGCATTTCGATCATATTTACTTACAAAATACTCGCCTGCTGCCAATGCTTGCTTGAAAGCCATTGCTGCTTTAGATAGCAATGACCAGCCATCTACAAGACTCAATATCTGGACACTGTATTTGAACATTACATCTACATTGCTGGCAGGCACCCCATTCTTGGGCGTCAACACCAAGCTACTCGGTATTGAGCCAGCAAACTCAATGGAGCAAGTATGTCGTTCCATTTGGAGAAAGGTGACCGAGGAGGGGTATCAAAGCGTTGGGAACACAGATGCCCGCCTTGTTTTTGCTTGGTAATAAGATGCGATATATTAGCATGTGATGATTTATTGACAGATTGATAGCGTTGCTATGAACATCGAGTTGGAGCAGTTTGCTGTTGCAAGAAGCATCGCAGAGGAATGGTTTGCATCTTTATCCGATGACATGATGGACCATATTGCAGCAAATAGAGAGCAGGACCAACTGACAGAAGGTTATGTCAAAGTAGTGGAACTTTACATTAGCCGCACTTTGCCCCGTATGCATGATTTTGAATCAGCCAACACTTTCTTGGAATACAATTCTGTATTGACTGACTCGAAAAAGAAGGTATTCTTGGTACATTTTATAATTAGAATTACATAATCTGATTTACAGAATTAGGCTTTAAAGTCCATCATTCAGCAAGAGCAAGAATCAGCAGAAAGGGAAAGACAAAAAAAGATTCAAATTGAAAAGGAATTGGAGGAAAAGAAAAGAGAGGAGGAAAGGCTCTTGATGGAAGAGGCAAAGCGAATTGAACAAGAAAAGGAGAAGGCTCAAGTGGCAGAGGCAGAGGCAGAGGCAGAGGCTATGTTAGAAAAGTCAATTCAGGAAACCTCTGAAATTGCCACCACATCTCGCTCTGTTGTCAGTCAATCACCACTACCACAGCCATTACAGGAGCAGAAACAGCAGCAAACAGCGATCCAAAAATGGCTGAAGAATATCACGGCCAAAGGGGCAGCAACATCGGGTGCCATTTTAATTTTGCTCTTTGCATTGCTTGCTCTTTTGCGAGGTCAAAGAGGCCGTCTATCGATGGTCCTTCAAGGCTTAATGAATAAATTGCTGCAGACTGTAAAGATGGGCACCAAGGTGACTTATATGTAAACCAAATTATTGGCCTATTTTTTTCGGTATATATATTTTCTACTTGAATTTAGCCCACCTTTTTTTTGGGGGGGGGTGGGGACAATGTTGACATCATGATGTGAAATGACAGTTTCAATGTTTATGTATAAATATATTGAATCCAAGATAAACGTATAAAGAAATCGATACGATAGGTTATGTTCTTGTTGTCTGCATATCCCATCATCCCTTGGACACCCCCTTGTGCTTATTCACCGAAAAACAGGATGAAGCTAGAGGACCCCATCCATTTCTTTCTAACATGGCGGATTGTCAATATAGTGCACTGATGAGCCTGAGTAACCAAAGTATGTTTATGGTGCAAAAAAACCATACGATGGGATAAATGCGGCGGAAGACAAGTATGTTCTAAATACTTTATTATTTAATAAGCAAGTATAATTTCACACTTTGGCCTATCAGATCAGTTCGTTTCACTCGATCCACGGACATGTATGTCATAAGGGTGAGCCGCTCCAAACATAAAATAGTTGGGGTTTTTTTTGTTGATGTTCTACTGCATGTGAAAAAAAAAAAAAAAAAGATAAGGTAGATATAAATGACACTTGCACATTTGGCCTTTTTTTCTTTCTGCATTTCTTTACATACATATATACATACATATAATAATAATAATAATAATAATAACAACAATAATAATGATACCAGACTCAACATTTTCTAGAGGATTCATCTACTCATCTGCAGTTGTCCAAACAGCTGTGGCTCCATTTGCATTTATTTATTATGTTTACTACTTCACCACAGAGCAAAAGCTGTTCACGATTCATTCATCTGTCGACACATTTATACATTATTGGCTGGGATGCGAATTGATGTTTTACGTATTCTTTCAAATCACTCGCAATAAAATGCAGCGTATTTTACCGAGCGTTGCCCCAAGTGCCAAAGAACGAAGCGATCTGTATGCTGTTTGTTTAGCAAACATTGACGATGCTGAAACATGGCTGCCGGATTGGTTTACATTGAGCCATGATCCTTGCAGTCACCCCAACTTTGAAGACATTGGCAGAGATAACGTAGCAGAGTGGTAAAATTCGCTGTTTTCGCACTCTGTAATCTCTTTATCTAACCAGATGCTAGGTTGTGTTGGGCCTTTTTCAGTTTGCCTCTAGAACAAGTCTTGCAAGATGACATCTCGACCGAAGAATTAAACTACATGATTGATAAGTTTGAACAAGAATTCCATATACAATTTGATGCAGGTTACAATGAAGATATCGTCGCCTACCGCATTAATCTTGACCCAGTCCACGCCTATCATCGCCCTCTTGCATTTTATACGCTAATCATGTTCCTCACTGCTCTATTCGGCTTTGTTTGTCAATTTGTTTGGGGCATGAAGAAATACGGGCCAGAGACAAGATCTACCATTTGGAATTTAATGGACTCCCAGTCCTATGAGACTACCTCTGTGAGTAGCGATGGCAACTCACCTGAGAAAGTTTCATACTGGTTTCGTGATGGTGATCGTTCAAAGAAACCCATCGTCTTTATTCATGGCATTGGCGCTGGTCTCATGTGCTATATTTCGTTTGTGTACAAGCTACTGACTCTGGACGCGCCCATCTTTTGTATTGAACTCCCTTTTGTTTCGATGCATTGCGTAGAAGATGTCCCTACTATGCAGGAGACTATTCGTGATCTACAGAATATGTTGCATCGTCACGACTTTAAAACTGCTGTCTTTGTTGCCCATTCACTAGGCACTGCTGTTACCTCTTGGGTTGTAAAATACACGCCCCAAAGTGTAGCTGGTGTCATATTTCTGGATCCAATCTGTTTCATGTTGCATTATAAAGATGTTTGTTCAAATTTTGTGTACAGGTCACCCAAGACCGCTGCTCAGGTAAGATTAGTAAAAAACTGGCTCGTGTGCATATTCTTATCTCTTTATTAGGGCCTTGTAAAGTATTTTGCCTCCACCGAATTATACATTTCGTATTACATTTCTCGCCACTTTCATTGGTTCCAAACTGCTCTGTACGTTGCTCCAACTGTAACTCATCATAACCACGCTTATACCTCGGCCGTCAAAATGCCTCAAAACACAAAGGTCTTTTTATCTGAGAAAGACAACATTATAGATTCTCCCCGTGTTGATACTTATCTTAGCCATCATGGTGTAGATACAACTGTCATGAAAGGGCTGGATCATGCTTCTTTTCTTTTTCATCCTTCTTGGCAGAATGAAATGTTGGCTTCAATCAGCCAGTTTGTATGCCAAAAGGCTTGAATCTTTTCTAATTGTACATAAGCTAGACTTAATTTACCCCTATTTTAAATAATAATAATAATAGTACAATGTCATCTTAACAAAGTTTAATTTATTTACCCCATTCAAATTGAAAATAAACCCTATACATGTGCTTAGCACAAATATGCAGCATTGTTTAAGTTAAAGTTGATATTTTTGTTTGCAAAGGTATTTTAAAATCCGTTACAGTTATAAGTGACCAAATTATATAATCATAAGAAAACGGAATGATTTGCAACGAATATACGAGGGTGTATATATTTAGTGGTATGGATCACAAGTTCTGTTCGTCCGATTTTTCCATCATTGCCTTGGTTTCAATGTCGATCCAAAACTATTGTTGACTTTAACTGTATCACTGGTGGCGATGAACTTTTACTACATTGAGGTAAGGGATGAGCTGCGGAAGTTCGTCCAGCGATAAAGGGAGGCGGATGAAACCTAGTTCTGATACCACCAAGACATCACTAGGATGGAATTGCACATTGGTTTCTAAAAAAAAAAAAAAAAAGTTTGTATGGACTGAATTATTTTAATGATTGTAAACCTTCTCGCTGCCATGACTTGAAACATGTGCTTTCTTTTGTATTCGGCTGTACCTGGTTTAAAGGAAGTGCACAGCTGATGTAAATTAATATTAGTTTTCTTATAGTTTCTTGCGTGTTTGATTGGCTTTATTTCAAAATAGCCGATAGTTTTGTGATTGTCTTCAGCACAACCATCTGGCTGGTTTTTGATGAATCTCGATATGACAGTCAGAAAATAATTTCTTGAAACACGTTTGCTAAGAATCTACAAAGGTCAAACTCTTTAATTTCTTTTTTATTGAAGCTTGGAACGGTAATGTCTACCATAGATTTTGTACATTGTAATAATCTAATCACAACCTTATCCGTGCTGTCATTAATCCAATGCCAATATTTGGATTTTGGCGTTTAATATGGCTAACAAGCGACAGTTAATATTGTCGGTGATTGTAATGAGTGTCATCATGACGTCCATTGGAAAATTATGATCAACTTGGTTGAAGCCAAAAGAATCATACATGGTCGTCAACTTTCTTGGGATCGACTAAACCTGGACCAAATAATGTTCGCCAGGAGTCTTTCCCCACTTCAGTCTCATCGAGGATTAGGCTGACACAAACGCCAGCGAATCCGTTCGCCTACGACGTTGGCACATCCATCGATTGAGGAAATAAAAAATAAAAACTTAGCTTTTACCTCACGAACATCGTCTGCACAATTGAACCTTAAAAAAAGGAGAAAGAATGGAAGTGAGAAAAAGTTGCTTCATTGAATATTCAGCTTTTAGAGGCATGTCCCTTTGATAAATAATACAGTTTAATGACTTTTTCACAAAATGAGATACTCGAATTACGTGGATTTAAACAGGTAGAATTATTAGATGAAATTCGCTAAATGATGTGTCAATTTCTTAACCGGAAATCAAATTCAAGAAAACTCAATGTTGAACACAATCCAGGAACATATATCAATAGATAAAATTCCATATAAATATAGCTCTGTATGGCATGTTCATAGACTATAGATACAGTTTATCGTTTTGTATTCTTATAAAGTAGTAGAGGCTACGTACGTCGTACATAACATACTTATACATTCACGAATTACGATATTTATTGTTGGTAATACCTTAACAAATAAATAAGCTACATAAATTGTAATTAAGCCTCATAGTGGTTCCAGCCTTATTCAAAAGTTAGATCAAGATGATTGCGGGATACCGGTGTTGAGACATCTTGCATACATCTTCTTTTTGATGTAAAATAGAACAGGTTCCTGGAAATGCTGTGATCTAGCAATATTTCGTCCGCACATTTTGTCAAACATTAGATACTATGTGGATAAGGATGGAGTAAGGTATAGTTTCGTATAAATAGAGATCGTATCTTATAGTATCGATGAAAGTAGTAGTCAGTTTCATATGTTCTGATTTAATTCAGAAATCCTTTATCACTTTAAATGACACTCAATTTTTACAAATTACTAGTTGATTTATCAAAAAAAAAAGTCAATAGGAATTAACCCGGTAAAGATCCGTTTATTATATTCAAAATAGAGGTTTTATATACTTTCTATGGAATGAGAGGAGCGATGTGAGGATAAAGGTCTTAGTGATGCAATCCGGGAGATGGGATAGATAGTATTTATCCCAAATGTCATGTTTAATGTGTCAATTGCCCAACCGGAAGTCAAACTCAAGTAAACACAATCCTGAACACAATTCAGGAACATATCTGTTGGGTTAAAAAAGATAATAAAAAACCAAAATGTTAACGAGATACGAAAACTTAAAGATACTTTATTTAAGATCGAAATTGCATCTGCTATTTATACTTTTTACA